>OZ059904.1:18839306-18984306 GCA_964057215.1 Oscheius myriophilus | reverse complement strand
TCTATGGGGCCGGAGGGTTGTATCCCTCCTCGGTGCTCGAAACAACCTTATAGTTATCCTACGGTTTATTCAAAATACACCAAAGCAAAACTGAGGACTTGAACTCACATTTGGGGGAGGGGGAGCCGTCGAAAAGAGGTTTAACATCTTGAGAATATCGCAAAAGTCTAGGGCACCAATGGGTTCAAGTCGTTCAGCCTGAAGAGAGAAGCTTCGTTTTTTCTTAATAAGGCCAAGGATATTTATGATCCTGAAAGTATATGTGATCATAAAAATTATGGGGCGTAGTGTGTACAAAAGAAGAATGCGTTGAAGCAGATGGGTTGTGTAGCGAATATTCGTAGAAAAAGCGGACCACGCCGTAACCTACAGTATCCTGCGCGCGTAACGGTTGTTTGCAAAAGCGGCGCCCCATGGCGGGGTCACTTTAATGTCTGCGACTCAATGTTTGTCGCACTCTATAGATGGTTAGAGATGCAGGCTAATAATCTGACGTCGATGAGCGGAGGGTATAATCCCGTTGGTCAAGGTATATTTCAAATCTGAAACAATCAGAGCCTTATCGGCACTCTGTATAGCTGAAAAAACAGCAAAACTTTTGCTAGTATTTTTAGAAAACAGAGTACTTTATGAACAAAATACAAACTTTGAGTTAAATAGCAACTTTTAAGAATTAAAATTGGCTATCGACTGTATTTTTTTTGCAAAAGTTGAATAGCACCACATTGAAGCGAGTTATGGAGACTTAACTACAACATCCAAATAACGGCACGGATATTTTTTTTGTTCCGAACCAAGAGTTGCCGAGGGCCGGCCCTCAACCACCCTTGGTTCTGAACAAAGCAATCGATAGCCAATTTTAATTTTACCAGGCCGGCCCGGTCTCCAAAAAATCTCGGCCCAGCCCGGCCCGCGGCCCGAAGTCAGAATTTCTAAAAGTTAGAGAAAAAAGTGTTACACTATTTATGTACTGAAAATATTTCTCTAACATAATACTTACTTGAAACAATAATGGCAAAAAGTTTTTCTCGACGGGAGATCAAACTGGGGTAACTTCGGATTGCCAGTCCGACCTCTTAGCCACTCGGCCATGAAAAATGTAAAAAAAAATTGTATAGGGTAGTTCGAATCCTCCTTTACACAGTATGTTTTGCACAATTAGAACTATGTTTTGCAACAAACAGAACTTAAATATAGTGACTTTGAAAAGAGTTACTTTTAAAAAAAGGTTTTTGAAAATACCGGGGCCGGCCCCTCCCAAGAATCAGTGGCCCGGCTTTCAGCCAACCTTGTTCCAAACCAAAGTTATTTTTCGAAGTTTCAGGTCCAAGTGGACTAGTTTTCAGCGTTTAAAATAATCGGAGACATTTTTCAAATACTGTTACCGCAGGCCGCTCGAGTCTTACAGATATAGCGTCTTAATACTTCCGCCGTATCTCTCTCTCTCTTTCTTTCTCTGCCTTTTCTTATCCGTCGGTCTCCGAAGCCCTTATTCAAACCTTTAAAATAGATACAATTTCATTCAAATGCGAGATCCCGTAATGAACGACCTGCAGAGATCAATTAAACCTGACAAAGTAACAAAATCGAGTGTATCTCAGTTGTCCCGCTCCTCCTCCGAGAACTTTCTGTACAAAGAGAAGACGATGGTCATGACGTGGTTCCAGTCGGGCGACGGGGCGAACAACGTCTCCCCCACTCCCTCCATGTGAAGGGACTCGGCCAACTTGTCAGCCAACGCCACGCAGTCGTCATGAAGTTGAGAACGGGTCACCTAAACAGGTAATTAGCTTTAATTACAAGTGGAACCGAAACTTACGAGATCGGGACGATGGGCCTGGACCAGGGCGCAGAAGGCCTTTCCGTCGCGCCAGTCGTCGGTGAAGTTGGACACCTTCAGCGAAGGGTACGGGGTCAGTCTGAAGACAGAAAGTCAAAAGACTCAAAACAAGATAGTTTTAAGATAGTTCAAAAACGAACTTGTAGTTGACCCATTGCAGAAGAGAATGGCGCTTGGTGCCACCGTTCCAGCGACGCATCAGACCAGTCCACACGGAGTCCGTCCTCTCGTCCGTGGCCCTCTGGTGAATCCTGAAATCAGCTTATGAAAGTGTCCTTTGTATATGCCACAGTTAGGACGACAAAATTTAACCGATTTCCTTTTTGGAAACCATCTGTTTTAAAAATAAAGAATACCTCCCATATGGGTTGCTTTAAAAACGAAATTCGAGGGTGATGTGAAAAAGACCGCCTGTTAAATATGAGACAAGTTTTGTGGGTGATAAGAATGTAGTTCGATTTTATTGAACTTCTATTGGTAAATACGGGTTAACAAATGCATCGATTGATTTAATTCGATGTTCGTCACCCCCTCCCTTAATATGAAATGTTTGTAATTATGAAAAAACGGGCCTTGCAGCAAAGGCTTTGGATCTTTTAGCGAGACCCGGTTTTTCAGGCTGTCTTCGCTTTTTTACTCTCTCATCGAAATTTCAAATTCGTGAATTCTGTGCATTCTTTGTAAAAGTAGGGCGCGGATTTTCACTGAAGCAAAATTGGTGCGTTGGAAGCTTCGGAGACTCAAGGAGGACCCACTTCGGCGATATGTACCTGCGAAGAGCAAACCAACCCTCAAAGTCATTCAAATTCGAGGAGATTCATCTAAACACACCATCATGACCTAATAAATAGAGTAATACCCTTCGTAAACGTTAACGGGGAAAGAGCGCGCAAAATTATTTTCTTGTGATATGTTTGTATCTCATTCGCCTGATTCAAAAAGTATCCTCATTTCCATTTTGGAGTAAAATGTATCATTGTTTGGCGTAAATATCGTTTGAATAGCACGCCACTCTGCCGTACCTCGATTTCCCACCCTTTGCATTGCTGTGGAAATATGTGCACCGGGTGCAGTCCAACTTAGATAAAGGGGGTATACTCCTCGCCCACTCTACTTCGGCCAATTTGGCTGCGTACACGGCCTGAGTATCCTATAGTGCACGATTTACTCTTGGAACAACATCAAAACAATGGCACGTTGTTCCGAAGTAGTTTTGACACGAACTATAATGGGGTATGTAGAATTGGAAAAACGGCATCTATTCAATGCAGTGTGTAGGAGATTTGACAGTATGACGGGTCATTCCCGTTTTTAGCAATGGAGCTTAAAAACTATATAGTTGCCGCCAAACGGGCATCATTCCAATCTGTGCCTTTATTCTCTGTTGATATTACGATTTTATGCTAATCTATCATCAACAGAGAATACTTGAACAGAATTGACATGATGCCCGTTTGGCGTCAGCAATATACGAGTTTAACTTTGGGGATTGAGTGGTGGATTTATCAAAGGTATAACAGAAATCTCCTAAACTATTGAATGTTTTTATCATACGGGGGGTGACTTCAACTCTGGCTAATTTACCCAAGATGAGCGTACCTATTAAGCTCCGCCTCGGCCTCTTCCTTAAGCCCCACAGCCACTTTCACAGCCACCAGCATGTCAGCCATGGAACTCTTGTATTCAGCCCTCTCCTTCTGAAAACAAAACCATCGTAACCTTTTAATCAGACTTCCAATTACCTCCAACTGTTGCTTCAATTGCCAAAGTTCTTCGCCCAATTTCTCCTCTCTGCGCAGTCCCTGTTTCAGTAGCAAATTTCCCATGTTCTCGTCATCATCCACCATCACAGGCGAATTGTGGTCCTAAACGGATAATTATAAAGGTTTTGATTGAATCTCACTTTTCTCTCCTCCAGAATCCTTCTGTTCATGCTCCTACGGCGATTCTCCATCTGTTCCTGGCGGATTTCCTCCAACTGGGCGGCCTGAAAAAAATTAGACCTTTAAAATGGGATCAACTATTTAAAGGGACCATCAGGGGCCATTTCTATAATTAAACCCAACAAGACAGTACAAATTACGCTTTAAACATTTCATTTAACCTGCTGATATTTGGCGCAGGGTGGATCCGAACCCGTAACCGTTTGCCGGGGTTATCAAATGACGGGCTGGCCCGGGAGGCCGGGGCGAGGGATTTTTTGGGACGGCCCGGCCCGTTCGGGCCGGGTGTAAAAAAATATTTTAATTTTTGTATAAATCGGTAGAATATTGTTTTTAAAAACTTATTTGAATTACTTTAGAATGTCGGTTACTAACATATAAGTCAACATTAGTTGTACAAAAAGAAGGTCCCCGACTGGGATCGAACCATGGTCGTGTGGGTCTGGGTAATCTGACTGGGTGGTTCAGGGTAAACGGGCCCACCCGGGCCGACTTGGACATGGCGGGCCGGCCCGTGAGAATACCGCCGTTTGCCTCCGGGCTGACCAGGAAGCTTGGGGGGCTCGATGCGTAAGCCCCCCCCCCCCAAATGATACCCCATAGTCAACGTAAGTCCCCCATTTGGGTTGTAAACAGCGGATAGTTAGAGAAATCCAACATTTTCGTGTAACAATTGAAATTGTGTTTTTTCCCCTTAAACTTAAAGTGACCCCTTATCTTTGGTCATTCGGGCGGCTACAGTTTGTGTGAAGAGGCCTCCTCTATTCTCAGATCGTGCTGTTTTTGGAGACTTGTTTATGGCCGGTGATCTGTTTGTTGAGCTGTCCAGCGCGCCCTCATAAAAGGCTCAGGCTCCAGTGCTCATGCACCTTCGACCACTTCGCAAATGGTAAGTTCATGTCTCTTTTCAACAAAGGCAAAAGAATTGCATCGGCCGGGAATCGAACCCGGGCCGCCCGCGTGGCAGGCGAGCATTCTACCACTGAACCACCGATGCCCGATAGCATACGGGCGCAGGCCCGCTTATCTACGCGGCGAATGGGAACCTGTTCAAACGCCGCGAGCGATAACCGCCGTGAAACCAAAGCAATTTTCGATTCAAACGATTCCATTTCACACCACAACCGTACTAGCATTTCAGGTTACACTAAAACTGTGCCTATCCGCTCTATTTCTCATTCAAATCTCAGCAAAAACTGATGGAGAACGACGGGCCCAACAAAGAGCCCTCTTGGGTAGGTTTCAACAGAGAGAGAGAGAGAAAGAGAGAGAGAGAGAGCGAGGGACAGAGAGCAAAAGAGAGATTTCTCTTTTCAGAAACCCTCCGTATGAGGGTGGTGGATCGAAAAACGGAGCGAATGACGGACGATGAAATGGTGGATTTTGTGAATTCCAAGCAACATTTCTGGACGGCCGAGAAAAGCGATCGTTTTTCCAGCTACAGCGAACACACGAAGAGTGGAATGATGGGAGTGACGAATGTACATCTGCCTGCGGAAACAAAGAGACGACTCAGTGCCACGAGGTAATCAGATCAACAAAGATTTCACGCTTTGAATTCAGGGTATTGAATATCACCATTCCTGACAAATTCGACGCGAGGCAGTGGTGGCCTGATTGTCCTTCGATTGGAAAAGTTGGGGATCAGAGCAGCTGCGGTAAGGATATACCTAGCGGTCAAAGCGGCCATAGGCTGTCAAAACTTGGTTTATCCCACACCTGGACTCGTGGTGTGAGCCGAACCCTGGTTTTAGGGCGTTGTTTTATGGGGGCCTTGTAAAAAGTGGATTACTTGAATTGCGGGCCCACCCACTTGCAGGAGCTAACTTTTCGAGACCCCCTCCCCGCGCCGTGGCCAAGTATAGCTGTCGCCAAACAAGCATGAGCTCTTAAAAGCCGCTTTTTCTCGGCGTCTGCGCTTCTCGTGCACTATATAGGATGCTCGTTTGGCGACAGCTATATGTCTCATCGGTCGTAGCTGCAAAGAAATCCTAAAAAGACGGTCTTCCAATTTGTAACACTGGTTTCACTTCAAAAATCGAACTGGAATTTTACCAACCCCCGCCCCTAAACCTGGATTTGGGCAAGGACGCCCCGAAAAGTGCTGGTGATTTGCCAAAATCGGACAAAACACTCGAGATTTTTGCCTATGCTTTTCGTGGCGGGACGGCAAGCAATCTATTACACTTTGTTCTGGGCACTTAGCCAAGCGCGTTTTTTTGGTCGATGATGTTCCTTCAAATGCTAAGAAGAGAAAGACCGTGCCCCATATTCCTCCACCCCGTTCCAGGTTCCTGCTGGGCATTCGGAGCCGCTGAGGCCATAACCGACCGCATCTGCATCGCTTCAAAGGGTAAAATCCGGACCCCGGTCTCCGTGGATGACGTCCTTTCGTGTTGCCACGACTGTGGTTACGGTTGCCAAGGTGGTTTTCCCATCAAGGCATGGGACTACTGGGTCACCGACGGCCTCGTAACTGGAGGAGACTACGGCCGAAATGTAAATCCTCTAAAAAAATCAAGAAGAACTCGTTTCAGGACACATGTCTCCCCTACTCCTTTCCCTCCTGCAACCACGGAGCTCTGGGAGACATTTGCAAAAGAGGCGCATTCCACACCCCTCAGTGCGCGAAAAAGTGTCAGCACAGCTATGGAAAGAACTTCTACGCTGACAAACATTACGGTAGTGTAAATTCAGCAAAAAATTCACAAAACCCTCTAGGCCTGTCCTCCTATGGAGTCGAAGATCAACCGGAAGCCATCCAGAAGGAGATCATGACCTACGGCCCGGTTGAAGTCGCTTTCGAAGTTTATGCGGACTTCTTCCACTACAAAACTGGTATTTACGTGGTGAGAAGAAGGTTATAGTCACGAAAGTAGAATTTTTTCAGCATACGGCGGGAAGTCTGGTCGGGGGACACGCCGTGAAGATGATCGGATGGGGAGAAGAGCACGGAATGCCCTATTGGCTCTTGGTCAACTCATGGAACTCCGACTGGGGAGATAATGGTGGGTGGGACAGATGAACTACGGGCTACAGTAACCCAAAAGCGAGCCGAATTTCGACTCAAGTGTCGTCTCCTGTCTTGTGGGCCTCGCTGTAGGGGTTTCTTATAATATGAGCTTATAAATATTAGGAATTCGTTGTTATTCAGGCTCCCTGTTGCGTTGGGGGCCCTACTGTTTGAAGCCCCTCCGTATTGTGCGTGGGACAGGAGAACTCTGGGTTACAGTAACCGACAATCGGCGCCCAAAATTTCACTTATTTTTGGCCCAAATATAAATGTTATGACTGACGTCCTGATGAATGCGGCCGTTGGCGAAAAGTTTGCGGTAAATCCAATTTGCGGTTAAATCCACACTTCGTGGGTGGTCTACCATATTTCGAGCCAGACGGGTGGACCAACATGACGTCACTAGGACCGCTGGCGTCTTTTAATAAAAATTTGAAAAATGCGAAATATAGTTCTTACCAGCTACCGTAACCAAACCAGTCAATTACTATAGAAGGTGGCCCGGTTTTCCGGGGTTTTCACGGGCCGGCCCGAACCACGAGGTTGTCTCAATGTCAGCAAGCGAGCCTTCTGAACATTCCGATAAGTTAATTTATGCCGTTCTACAGTAAAATTACATAAAAAAAACGACAGTTACAGTACCTCACCAGAACTGAGGATTCTGTACCTGGAATTGGTCCTAATACAGTAATCGGGAAGATAAAATACTTTAACTGACCGTAATCTCATAGAAAATGAGAAAAATGACAGTTACAGTACCCCACAATTCCAGAAATGACCTGTACCACTAATGACCTAAGATTGCTCCAAAATCTCATAGTAACTGGTAATGTCTCATAGTAACTCTATTGTAAGTGCTAAACAAAGTCATAAAATGATCTCAACCATGGACACTAAAAATACGGAATCAAACGATACCAAAGTAGTGTAAGGCACATGAACAAACAAAAGTACTACAGTACTGATGAGAAGGATGCGTACAGTAACCCACTCGTGTGCCTAATCAGCACATACAGTACCCAGCGACGAAATCGGCTAAATTACAGGCTACAGTAACCCGAAATCCTTTAACAAAGCATTTTCAGGCTACTTCAAGATCGCCCGTGGCATCAACGAGTGCGGAATCGAGGGTGGAGTCGTCGCCGGTATCCCCAAGACCTACTGACATGTTTTACACGCATTCCCCTTTTTATTGTATTTATTGTTCAATCTGCCAAATGAACCTCACCTGTGCCTTGTTCTCCTTCTCCAGTCGCTCCGTGGCCTTGTGCGCCAGATGGTACTTCCTCTCCATGTGTCCCAAAGCCGACTTGGTCTGAAAAATCCATTTTAAAAGCATTACGTCGATAAATCTACCTCAGCCAGTTCGCTCATTACGGCCTGGAGTTCTTCGTTTTTGAGCTTCAGGGCCTGTTCGGCCTTCTGTACGTTCACACGCTCATCAGCCTTCTGGAGACATAGGCTGTCGATTTTGTTCTCGAGGCGCTGGATGTCCTCCTCGTTGACGTTGGAGCGCTTGGGAGTGGCCAGTTGGTCAGCAGATCTGAATTTTAAGAATTAGAGGGATAGAGAGCGCGCACGACACGCCCACAGGTGAGGCAAATTAGGCCACGCCCATAGTAAAATAGAGTAAGTTCTGAAAGCGCTCGCATAGACTACGTCCGCTGTTACGTAGTGAAATGATGCCCATGTTTCCAAAAGAGCTCACCGAGGCCACGCCCACAAGTGAGACATTGTAAACCGCGCCCAGAAGTGAGGCAAATTAGGCTACTTCAACAAGTGAGGAATATTAGGCCACGCCCACTGCTGCATAGCGAAATCAGGCCCATTTTCTAAAAGGCCACGCCCACACGTGAGAAATAGTGAGCCACGCCCACATGAGACAGTAAACATTGTGGCTGATCGACTACGATATGAGATGAAGTAATTTAAACCACGTCCCTTTTTTCCGAAAAAGGCAACTCAAGCCACGCCCACACGTGAGAAATAGAAAGCCAAATCCACATGAACTTTAAGCTACGCCCACAAGGAAATGTAAACATTGCCCAGTGGGAACAGAATGACAGTTGGACAATGCAACGCCCGCAAGGCCGATAGAATTGAAACCACAACTCTTTTTTAAAGAACATGCACATGTCACGCCAACAAGTTAGGCTTAAGAAGCTACAACCACAGAAATATTAGGCCACGCCCACATGAAAATATTAACACGCTCATACATGGATATCACGCTCCGCCTACAATAAGCTAAGCCACGCCCATGTGATAAAACATGTCCTCTGTACGGGCACGGTGTAAAAGTCCAGTTGCAGTTCACAAAGGTCGTTTGAACAGAAGCCACGCACCACTGCCCTAAGAGAAAGAAATTTAAGCCACGCCCCTTTTTGAAAGAGCGCGCACAAGCCACGCCCACCGCTCGGTGTAGCCCAATCAAGCTAACAAAGGCTTTTAAACTGAAGCGACGCGCACTTGACCTCAGACAAAAATAGAGCCACGCCCCTTTTTCCAAACAGCGCGCACAGGCTACGCCCATTGGCCCCACCTGGAAGTGAGAGATTTCCTGCCGGAACTAGCGACTCCGCCCTTCGACAGCCTCGGGGAGGATACAGAAGGAGAAGCTTTGACCCTAGGAGAAAAGACCGACCTAGCCGCCGATCTATTCATCTGAAATACCACAATAACACCAGTTCCACCTTATTTTTAGGCAGAATTTCGACGAAATCGTACTATAAACATACATAAGTCGAGGGATTAATAGTCATACTCTTTATCGCAATCTATAAGTTGATTCTCGTGGCGACACACGGGACAGGCAAAGTAGGAAAAGGCTTGGTAGTGGTTGACTCCGTAGGAGATCTGGGAACGCATCTGGTTCATGGGCAGGAAGAAGCGAAGGTTGCACCTGGAAGAGAGATTTAGAGAGATTTAGAGAGAGAGAGAGAGAGAGAGAGAGAGAAAGAGAGAGAGAGAGAGAGAGAGAGAGAGAGAGAGAGAGAGACTCACTTGTCACAGACGGCACTATCCATGTAGCGTCCTTTGGCCGCAGTGGCCAGGGATATCTGCGCACTGTACTTGACGCTGTCGACTCTCTTCGCGGCGTAGTGCATCCGCTCGGCGGCACACGGACCGCCCCTCGATGAAGGGGCAGGGCGGAAGGGGTCCGGATTGTGGTCGTACTCTTGTCTAAATATGGGAAGATGGTTATGGAACGCGTTTCGAAACCGCGAGGTTGGAAACCTCAAAAGGCCATGGCTGGACAGGGAGTGTTCGGGGGGCTCGATGCGTGAGTCCCCCTTAATTTTTTGTTACAGGTTTCAAGCAAACAACGAATTACGTAGGTACCACAAGAATCTCACGTCCACCTACGGCGTAAATATGAGATTTCCTGTAGCCCACAAGATTAGGTTAAGGACGATACCCACTGCTCTCCCAAAGTCAAAAGAGCTACTCTGGATTTCTGCACAACTTGTATATTGCCCGCCAATCCTTCGGCGGGTTTTGAAAATGAGTGCGATTATTCTGATGTTATTCAAATTTCCCATTATCACATCAAAATATTCGGCTACAAAAGGGGCGTGGCCCAGTTTCGGTCGAAGTAGGATTGGCGAGGGGTATACATCTAATGGCGAATGCAATACGTTACCACGAGCAAACATGACTAAGGGTTGAGCTGCGCCGAGACAAAGTTTTTTTTTCTGAAAGGTAAAAGTTTTTCACTTTTAATGCACAGAAACTGTGTTTCTAGCTTATATTTTGTGTAAAACTATTGAAGCAAAAAAACGTTTTGACGGCGGGGGATCGAACTGGGGTCACTGTGGTTTGCCAGTCACACCTCTTAGCCACTCAGTCATCGATAACAATAGAAATTTATATAGGGTAGTTTGAATCCTCTATTAAACATCATCTTTTGCACATTGGGAAAAATGTTCAACAAAGGAATGAAAACATATTAACCTTGAAAGGAGTTACATAAAAAATAACATTATAAAAAATCACATCAATTTTTTCGGCCCCGACCCCATAAAAAAAACGCACACGCAACCGAGACTGAATATCATGGAAAATGTTTTCGTTGCAGTTCAGAAAAAGTTTCTCTTCGAGTAAACACATGTTGAAAACCAAATTTACCCAATACAAAAATAGAAAATTTATTTGCTGAAAAATCTTCCCGCTTCGACACCTTTCCGTCACCGAAGACATTTTTTTGGGGGTTTCAGAAAATTTTTCAAGAATTTTCCAATTATTATGTGGATGTTACAAAATAATTTTTAACCGTATCCCGTTTTTATGTGTTTTTTGTTGCAAACGTCCCCGGCCTGTGTCGTTTGCTAATGAATTTCCGTTTTCAACGCCTTAATTTGTTTCTAACACTTTGCTCAACGAATGAGTTAGTCGATATAGCTTCTGAATCCCTTAAATGACTTAAAAAATATGAAACAAAGTGGACTTTTACATATTTCCAAGTATGTTTACAGGAGGTTCTCTAACTCAAAGCGGGCTCCCTTGATGCGGCAAAGTTGAATTCGTATAGTCGTTTTTTTTTTCAACGGACCCATAATCGTAGCCTCCCAAGTCAGTCCCCGCACTCTTGTAGGTCCATCTGCGAGAAGGCTCAACGTAACACCTAAATTTCAAAAAGTTAGCTCCACAACCTGTAATTTCTTACGATGGATAGGTGAATCGTGGATCGGAAATCGCCTTCTTCGCCGGTTCCCGATGTACGAC
Organism: Oscheius myriophilus; assembly: GCA_964057215.1. Lineage (NCBI taxonomy): Eukaryota > Metazoa > Nematoda > Chromadorea > Rhabditida > Rhabditidae > Oscheius > Oscheius myriophilus. The sequence continues at coordinate 18,972,785 of OZ059904.1, read as the reverse complement.
TTCTCTGCCCAAAGGACTCGTTCTTGTCGAAGAAGAGGGCATATTCGGGTCTTCCTGGTGCTCCTGAATCAACCTTACAAAAACCCCGTAAAATACAAAAAACACCTCATTGAATTCGCACTGAAGGTTCTCCTCCGGCAGTTCTTCGTGTTCCGCCGCAGCCTCGTAGGAACAACCCGGCTCCTCGTGCACAATCTGGATCTCCGGCTCTTCTGTAACCTCGTCCTAAAGGATTCATTTTTTAATCAATTAAATTAATAACGTACTGCGTAGTCTCCTTCTCCGAAGGGTTGAAGTACAGGCGGAGGGTCCATGTTCGGGGGACTAAAATGAAAAAGATAAGAAAAGGTATCGGAAAGGGGAATTCAGCTGTTCTCCACTTATTTCCATTCCAAAAGTTGCTATTTTTATTAAATGGTTAAATTAATGATGTTTATTAAATTCATAGTGCTTACACAATGCGGTGTTATCAAATGACGGGCCAGCCCGGCCCGACGGGCCGGGGCTAAGTGATTTTTTGGGACGGCCCGGGTATGAAAAATTAAATTTTGTATGAATCGGTACAATAATTTTTTAAACTGCTTGAAATTACTTAATAATGTTTGTTACAAACATATAAGTCAATATTAGCCGTACAAAAAAGAATGTCACCGACCGGGATCGAACCCTGGTCGTGTGGGTCGCAATGTGACTGGGTGGTCCAAGGGAAACGGGCTCCACGGGCCGACCAAAATTTTCCAATTGACCCGGCCCGTGAGAAGCCCGACGTAATGTCTTTCTCGTCGTTTTACCATTTGTACGATTGGGACGCAGGTCCCACAAAGGAGAAATACTTCAAAGTACGGCCTCCACAACCAAATATTGGAGGTTCATCTTTTCTATGTAGTTAAGCCCCCATGTTTCTATTACCAAAGGGTGGGCCCAATTCAGATACCCTTTATAAATCTTACTGCTTAATTCTCGTTAGCCTACAAGTTTACATGGGGCAAAACCATAGTGGGGCTCAATTATCAACCCCTTGAACCAAAAATTTTTTTAACCAAATTTCATTTTTTAACCAAATTCATATTGCGCAGCTCCCCCGGACTAAAATTTAATGTAGGATTGTCCATATAGCATTCCTTGTAAATTTTTCATTTAAATTGTAATTGGACTAAACAAATTACATTTAGAACTAAATTTAACGGGCGTTTGACTGGGGGTCACTTTATCTGAAGAAGTTCTGTATCCATTAGTTAAGTCCCCCTTTTCAACTACCGGGGGTTAAACATATTTCAGATACCTCCCCCCCCCCAAAGAGGCGTTATTCATCTCGTCCCCAACTTGGGGTCCAGGGTTGATTGGTGCGGGGCTTAACTGAAACCCCCGCCCAATGTGGGGTTCTCCCTAACACCTTTTCCAAATGACGTTCTGTGACTGACCTCCTAATGACGTACTGTGCTGGCCTATTGCCAATCTTCCTATGAGCGACGCTCAGCGTGTAGGGCACCATGCGGAACTTCCGCGGCCCATTGGCCGGGTTCATTATTACCTAAACCTAACCCAGAGTTAAAGGACTAACACCCCTTTCTAGAGGTAAAAAGGAAAATAACCTTAATAACGACAAAAAGAGACGAAAAAGAACAACGTTGTTGAAATAGAGCATACTACAACTGAGCAATACGGCAATGATGGGGAATAAGAGAAGAGTGGACCTGACAGAGAGGGACTATGATCGGACGAGGGTTATTAGTCTTAGTCCTGAGAGAGGAGGGTAGTATTGCGAGATGAGACCAAGGGAGGGTAAAGCATGCGAAAAGAGGAGTCACAGGGGCTGGCCGTTGCTCGGTCCTCCTTGTTGGCCCTGCTTCCTCCTTCGGCAGAATTTACGGTGATTCGCCCAATGGCCCTGCTGACACTCCACGCTACAGTATGCAGTGTTCCAGCAACAGTGGTATATCGCCTGAAAAGAGAGAGGTTAATTACATAGGCACGTCGGGAGGGTATTTCACCGTTTCAAAGTTACGAAAATCGAACTGACAATGGTGGTCAACGGTGGCTGATCAGCGGCCAGGCCCCTGGCCGGGCCGAGAAAATCTGAGGAACGGGCCGGCCCCACTTCTTTGAAAATCTATTTTTAAATGTAACTCTTTTCAAAGTCATTATTTTTAAGTTCTGTTTGTTGCAAAACATAGTTCTAATTGTGCAAACATACTGTGTTAAAGAGGACTCGAACTACCCTATATAAATTTTATGTATTTTTCATGGCCGAGTGGCTACGAGGTCGGACTGGCAAGCCGAAGTTGCCCCAGTTCGATCCCCGCCGACAAAACTTTTTTGCCATAGTTGTTTTATACATAAGGTACAATACAAACGCAATTCCTACACATAAATCGTGAAAAAAAACTTTTTTTTTTCAACTTTTGGAATTTTTGACCTCGGCCCGCGAATTTTTGGAGAGCGGGCCGGCCCGGCCCGTAGCCACCTTTGATGGTGGTTAAGGAATTCTTACAATTTTCATTAAATACGAATATACCCGGGAGTGTATATCCCATGGCTGGAAGGGTGCGTTTTGGGGGCTCGATGCGTAAGCGCCCCAAATGGTGCCTCGTGAGCACCATAAGCCCCCTTGTGATTAATTATAACCATTTCAGCACCCCACGCCGACCTATGGTAATAGACATTACGAATAGCTCTAAGGGTCTGAAAGTTAATGGTGGGTAGCCAATTTTAAAAGCCTAAAAGTTAAAGATGGGTACGTCAGCTGCCGGACCCTCCCGGGGTATGAATACGACTCAAATATCACAAAGTTACCCAAAATAGTTGGTCAGCCTGCCACGGGGCCAATTTCGCCATTTTGCCCCTCTATTGTTGAAAGTTTCGAAAATTTGCGAAGAGCCTCCTCCCTTAACAAAATTTGCCCAAATGAAAGAAAAACAAAAATAATTAAAAACTGCCCGACGTTTATAAGATTCATAATGGTACCGAGTCGGAAGAGGACAGTTTGATAAACAGAACAGGAAAAGGGTACAGGCTGCCACAAAAGGAAAACGACTATTTTTAAATAGTAAATCTGCAAAATTTTCAATCAAAAACGAGTCTAGACGATGACAAATGTGACAGACACATTTGGGTACAAATTGCCTGTTATGGGTCCCGAAGCGCGCATTCTCCAGAAAGATCTAGCCCTTTAATTGGTGTCCATCTTTTGGATTCGGGGCATATCTGAATCCCCCGCCGCGACCTGGCGATACATGGTGAGCCCATAAAAGTACACGGTACGGAGGGAGCTCAAAAAGTAAGGTCCCCCCCCCAAAGGGAAGGGGACCCCAAAAACTAAAATTTTTACAAGGTCCCCTTACAAATCAACCCCCCTAGACCAAGGTCCCGCAAGCACCACGTATGAGTGAGCCACTCATCTGGTTGGCTAGTTTGCCAATAAATTTTATTATAAAAAAACATAAAGAGGAAGAGGAAAAGAGGAATTGTCAGAGGAAAACGAATGCTGTAGCTTACCTCATTTTCGCACTGGTAACACCACTGCTTCTTCTTGGCGTTGGAGATCTCCCTCCTGTGTCTCTCCTGGACCTTGGCCACCTCCTGCCTCAGCGTCTCCCGGTACTTGGCCTCCAGCTCTAACCTAAACCCATTTATGTTATTACTTATTACATTAAATAACGCACCTAGTGGTGTCCAATTCGTCTTTAAACTGCGTCAACAGATCCGTGCGAATCTTCTGTTGGTCCGAGAGGAATTCCTGGTGCAACTGGAAAAGTGGGGAAATTAAGGAATCAAAAATATATAAACCAACCTTTTCGGTCATTTCGACCAACAATTTCTCGCGGGAGTGATTGAAACTTTCCAGCCAGTGCTTTTGAAGATCTATCACGGCTCGCTTCGAACGGCCGTCCAGCAGGAAATTTTCGGTCGGTGGGAACTGAAAATAGGGGTTTTAAAGAACTTTAACAAATGCACATTTTAACGACAGGTACAAACTACAACAGCCACGTTAAGACGCGCCTATGGCACTATTGTCCGACGCTTAGGCTCTGTGCCAGAAAAAAATAAACTAAAAAACCCTACCTGCTGGTCGTCGATCTGTCCGTGATTCACATCCTCCTCCAAATGATGAGGGTGCTCCATGAGCATGTCGGGCGGGTTAGGGCCGTGGTTCATCATTTTCTAAACAAAAAATTGAATTAAATGTTGAAAAACAAAGGAAAAAGGGGGGTACTGTAAGAAAATCCGAACAAATTGACTAATTAACGAAGAAACCAAAGGTTTAGAAGGGATTTGGTGTCCCGGTTACGGTACCACCGCCATTTATAAACATAAACAGCTGAGTTTTCAAAATTACCCGGAGAGACGGTACGGTGGTGGCAAAGGGGACACCGTAGTCAATAAAATGGACGCGTAAACACAGGGCGCTCTGGATGGGACGATTTCGCTTATAGTTAAAAGAATAAATGATTTAATTTAGTCATTTTACAAAAGAAAACGCAAACTACAATTAAAAGCCAAAAGTAAACCTTAATTTAAGTGCCGAAAACGCGATTTCCTAGAGGAAAAGCGATTAAGGATTGAAATCAACGACGCTTCAAAGAACAGTGTAAACAACGGGCGTGCACGTCTCTGCCCTCTCGGCGTTCTCGATTTCTCACGTTTATTTTTTTTTTCTGTCTTCGCGGAATTTTGTTTATTTTTCGAGTTTTGTTTTTAAAACAGGTTCAAATTTACTTTTTATTAATATGTATATTAACTAACCGTTTTATACATAAGGAAACGTTTTACTTGCTAGTTAACGTTGAATTTTTCGTCTTGACGTGGGCACTCGATAAAATATAGTTTTAGAGCGTTCAAATAGTAAATAAAGGCGGTTTTTGTAGTCGTATGTGGTTTTACTTGTTAGAAATGACATTAATCTTTGGATGGAACAGTTTTTAGTTCTGCCGCCACTGATTCATTCTCCGTATAATCTTCTTTTGTGTTTTCAAGCATTTTTCACATTCAGAATGTATACTTTTGCTAAATCCGCCTGTTCCAGATAATGAACCGCGCCGTCTCTCGCGTCTTCGGCCTCAGCCGCCGTGTCGTCCAGCAGCAGTCGAAGCGCAACGGCTCCCACGGACACGACGTAAGTTTCCTCACAATTTGTTGTGTTTTTAGCATGTTTTTTGGCCTCCTATGAGAGATCTCGTTTAGATCGTCAACCCCGGACCCAACATCACTTTGGACTACATGCCCGTTCCCTTCCAGCCCTACCAGCAGGTAATTATTTGATTTTTATAATAAAACTGAACAATATTCAGGTTTACGGAGAGCTCCAGTCCAAGTTCAACATGTACCTCGGCGTCTCGGCCGTCGCCTTCGTCGCTGCTTTCGCCCTCGTGAGTTTTACATTGTTTTTTTTCTTAAATAGCTCTTAAAATGACGTGTCTACATACTATTTATTGCTAATAACCCTTAAAATGCCTTATAAACCACACGTTAATGCCTTTTCAGGCTTGCTACGAGGACGTGTTCTGCTTCGAGGCCCTGCGCCCTCCCCAGTCTTACCGCAACCGCAAGTAGATCTTCTAGGATGCCTAGAACCCCGCGAGAATAAAGAAGTCTAGGTGTATTTATTCATTTAATTTATACAATCCGTGGATTGGCCCGAGTAGCTCCCAGCCAACTCGATGTTGCCAGTGTTGAAGGGAGACGTTGGCATAGAGTCAAAGGCCACATAGTTGTGAGGGATCCTAATGGCCAACTTCTTGTAGCAAAGCTGAAATGGATAATTTTGGGGGTGTTGATTTGTGGTTCCTACCCCGTTGTAGTTGCATTTGTGGTAGATGTTCAGCTTGGGGTCGATTGTCGTCATGGCACGTTCCCTGCCCAGAAGATAGAAGCCTCCGGTTGAATTGCTCTGCTGCTCGTCAAGAAAGTTGTCAATTGTGACTGAAAGCAGATGTATTTGAAACAAGAATTTGCGTATGAATTCTCAATTCTGAGACCGTACCCATCAACTTCTTGGCTTCTTTCCTCACCATAAGACGTGTTTTTGAAGTGACGCTTCCTAATTATCTTAAGTTACCTACTGCCGTTACGCATGCACACACTTTCACGAGAATTTCACTTCCTATCTTCACTCAGTCATTCCCGTGCGTCTCCTACAACTGTGCGGTTGTGCTTCAGTTTCTCTCAACTCCTTTCGGTATGTCGGTTTTCCAATTTGCGACTATAAGCGCTAACTAAATCAACATACTTTTCAAAAACGCATTTCCTTGGAACAAATTGTCTCTTCTGCCGTGCACACTGCGGCATGCGGTGTCGTTACATAACGAATGAAACTACTTACAGTTAGTGTAAAAAGTTAGGGTAAATGAGGCCCGTTTCATAATGTTCAAGTTAAGAAATCTCTGTTACGGCGCACATATAGACATCAGAAAGTAGTTTAAGGTTGTTGTGTCTACCCTAAATGAATCATTTCTGTCAGTTCAAAACTGCATCATTCACAAAATGTGATTTTTCGCATTTGATGAAAGCAACCGTATCTTTGGGTGGAATTAGCCAACGATTGAGCCAAATAGCTATGGGCGATGCACATGAACAAGCTGCGTGTGGGTTAATTTTCCACGATCCCCAACGTCACATAAGTTACGTATGGCGCGAGGCTTTCTTCACCACCGAGCGGTCGGTTCTGCCTTCGCTCCGCCGCCTAGCTGAATCCGGCCCCAGAACCTCGTCAAGGGGGGACCGTCATCGACACTACTCCCAGTTGCTGTGTGGAATCGACTACAGAAGCTGTTGCTCAACGTCTACCCACACAAGAAGGCACTGAGATCCGCCGGCCATCAACAACACCCGCTCAAGATCTACCCATAGGATCCAGCCGTGATTCGGGAATAAATATTGTATATGGTATGGCGCGAGGCGACCCCCCAAGTTGGAGCATGCTCAATCCAAAATCGTAGTCCTTGTTTTCTATGTCAACAGTAGGCATAGAAAACATAGAAAGGCATAGAAAACAGCTGGATGGGTAAGCCCCCAAAATGGTTTTTTGCTTTTCCGGCAGCGCCCATACCCCTGAAAGATCGGTATTGAGCGCGGAGACCCTTATTTGCGGCTAGATTTCCCAGTTCATGCAGTTCTTAAAACATCTTTCGTCTTCTGTAACTTACAAGTGTTGACGTCGTAGAGCTTCAGCTTCACAGCGACTGCCGGTCTTCCATTGCAGCTGAGTCTTCCGGTGGCTGCGACGCTTTGCTCTCCGCCGATGAGGTTGAAAAGAGCCGAAGTCAAAGGAAGAAGGGAAACGAGCACGAGAAGCATTTCGAAAAGATCGGAGAATGAATGGCACAAGGTGGGAAAAGTTTATATACCGGATAATCATTGGCACTATCCGACTGTTGACCTTTTTTCTATTTGCCCCGTGAGTCAGTTGATCAATCGCCAGACAAAACAAACCTCCGCGAAACGTCACTTTCACACTAAATCGAAGCGGCAAAAAGATAATGCCTCATGCTGGAATCGAACCAGCGACCTTCTGTTTACTAGACAGACGCTCTGCCACTGAGCCAATGAGGCGCTGCTGATTGTTGGAATCGCGCTTACTATGTGTCACACGGCACAGTGGACGTAGTGTAATGTGGGACGCAGTGGGACATAATCGATCGATAAAGTCTTATTTCTTTTGGTGTGATCTGCATTTTCAATGCGTAGAAATCGAAAACTTCTCCGGCTGTCAGTAGCGATCTTCCGGTTCTCTCTGAAATGCTTGCATTAAGAGAAATTCTAAACTTTCATAATAAAAATATCTAGGGTTTATTGTGACACGTTCAAATGTAGAGACGCAGCGTAAAGTAACTTGACAAACAATGCAAAAAAGGCTCGAAATCGCTAATTCAGAATGTTCGTAGTGCGCCACTGCCAATTGCGCGGGAGTTGTCAGTGGGCAGTGGCATACCGCTATCGCTGCCCGGTTAGCTCAGTCGGTAGAGCACCAGACTCTTAATCTGGCTGTCGCGGGTTCGAGCCCCGCATCGGGCTTAAGTTTTTGCTAGCTCGGAAAATAATTTTTATGTGCATATAAACATGAAATACGCTTTAATTTTACATTTTGTTTTTTTTAAAGCTGTGATCGGTCAATGCCAATGTGTTTGAAAACATTTTTTATTCGAAACAGCAGTCTCTCTTTTTTTAAGGTACTAGTGAAATAAAATAAAAGGTCAGATCAGCATTGAAAAAGCAAAAGATTTGATCTCGGGCGGGCTCGAACCGCCGGCCTTCTGTGTGTTAGACAGATGTGATAACCACTACACCACGAGATCGCTGTGTGTAACAACGCGGGCGCCGCTGATAAACGTCGCCGCAACACTCTACTCTCCCTCTCGGACCCACCGTAATCAAAGGCAGCCCTTTCTTTCCAATTTGGCCAGGTTGTTCAAATATTCTTCTCGGATCTTTTTCTCCTCCTTTTACGGCCTCTTTGTACATTACTATCAATTTGTCGTGTTTGTTCGGTCCTTCCCGCCGTAAAATTTGCATTTCCACTGACGCTCCAGGGTTAAGAAAGGCATAAACTGGATTAACCTAAAGAAAGAGCGACATAAGGTTTTATTAACCTGAAAACTTACCTTAAACAATTCATTATTACTGCATTTTACTTTGAAAACGATTCTTTTAGAACCAGAATTCGTAATTTTGTGCCGTGAAGCTCCTCCAAAATCAATAAATTCAGCAAAAGGTGGATTTATCACCATATCCAGTTCAGGGCGGTCTTCAGAAAGTTCTCTGAAACGCACGGTTAAAAAGCAAAAGAATTGCCTCCAGACGGGATTGAACCGTCGACCTTCTGTTTACGAGACAGACGCTCTGCCACTGAGCTATAGAGGCGCGGTTTTACTGGCGGGCGCTCTTGTTGATACAGCCGCGGCGCAGTTTTGACCTTGCCGCCTTGTGATTTCGCATGGCCTTTGGGAATGTTACGCCGCAACACCGATATTAAAAAGGCAAGGGGGTTTCTAAAAACAAAATTAAACTTACACTGGCGGAAAACGGAAAAATTCCATTGGGTCCACCTCGCAGTAACGGCGGATTTTCTTGTCGATGCTACCGTTTTTGCTCATTTTCGTATTTTCTGTAGCTGAGCAACGCGGCAAACTAGATTTGGTGGAAAATGGGAAAACTGAAAATTGTTAATTTTGAAAATCGCGAAAAACGGACGTAAACAGAAGAATTTCGGTGAAGGGGGGGGGGGGTGGTGGCTCGGCTGTGGCCAACTCGGGGAAAAGAAAGCACAGCGAAGGCCCACGAAAAACCCAACACTGGAATGATTGGAAGGCCGCAGCGAACGCCACAGTGTTAACATCGATCACTGCAGCGGGCGGAGAACGGTAATGCAAGGCCACATCGACGATTGGAAAGGCTCCGGAAAAGCCACAGTGGCCACAGCTATTATGGGAAGCCCTCTAAAAAAGCCACAGTGCTAAAAAGCCACAGCGGCTACAGCGAATATGAAAAAATGCAATCGAACACCACAGCAACGTTTGGAGATGAATTGTAAAAGCCATTGCGGCTATGGGAAATGCTATAGAAAGGTCACATTTTGAAGTGTAGTAGGAAGGCCACAGCTGCCACATCAGAGTGTGAAAAAGCAAAGAAGGCCACATCGAGTGACTAGAAACCACAGCAACACCTGGTAAAAGCTATAGTTTCCCCTAACGACGTTGGCAATCCCTTTTCGCAAGGCAAAGCGGCTAGATAAGGCTAGAAGAATGCAGTGAAAAGCTACAATGGCAAAGGAAAATGCTCCCAGAAGCCACAGCGGCCACAGCAATGCGCGAAAAATTGAGTAGAACGCCACAATGGTGGCGTTTTATGTTGCCACAGTGGCCGCAGTAAAGGCCCAGATATGATCTGGAAAGGCCACATCCGCAGTTTTAAGTGAGGTAGAAAGGCCACAGCACATTGGGTAAGAGTGTCTCCCGAATTGCAACAAAGTGTGCGCCTCCTTTGAGACCTTCAAATGCACAGAATTTCGGATGAAACACGAGAGTCCGGACCGGAAAACTGCATTTAGACTGGCTAAATGACCAAAGATAAGTGAAAAGGACGTTTACATGGCAATTCGATTCAATCGGAAGTTATTCAAAGTGGAATTCATGTTTTCCGGATGAAGCATGGACCCGGAATTGGGTTACGGCTCTCCTTGGTGACCCGAACTGAGGCATGTCGACCCGGTTTTTGAGAGATGGCAACCACTCTGGGTGATGAGACACCAGGGAAACTGGGGAAATGGGGATTTTTGGTGTTTGAAGTCTCGGTTTCTGTTTATGAATGGGCTGCCACAGGTGCCACAGGACCTGTGTGACAGCTAGATGATATTTTTGTGATTTTCAAAGCCCCAGCTTCCTGTGAGCCACAGCGGTAATCGGAACGTGACTGAGCCAGAGACCGAGAAAGAGAGACGAGACAGACAGACAGACAACGAGTGATATATTGAGAAGTGGACAGAGAGAGAGAGAGAGAGAGAGAGAGAGAGAGAGAGCGAGCGCGCGCGCGCGCAAAGGGTGATTCCGCGCTTCCAAACAAACGAGGCTATATGTTGAGCTAAAACATTTGCAAAAGGGCTAAAGACTGCAGAAAACGACAAATGGCTTCGAAAGTTTCAAAGAAAGTGTCTTCAAGAAAAGAATAATCGCTGACCGTCCGTCAGAAGCAGATGATTCGCCTCGGCGGAATGCCAGTCAGTGTGTTTGTGTTCCCCGGGGAGCGACGAGGCCTCGCGCAGCCTCTGACTTCTCCTCCGAAAAACATTCGGAAACATTTGACAGACAGGACCCATGTTCGGCCAAAATAGAGAAGACTTCTTCAAAAGCTTCTGCAAACGACAGCTTGCAAAAGAATTGCATCGGCCGGGAATCGAACCCGGGCCGCCCGCGTGGCAGGCGAGCATTCTACCACTGAACCACCGATGCTACGGAGGGTTTTGCGGGCGCCGCCGACATGTTCCGCCGCTATCAGAAACGGTGACAGGGAACTTGTTTGCGTTTCGATAAGATCGGTTGTTTCCACAAAACCGAAGGAATAATCGACGATAGCTGGTTCAGCGTTGTCTTCTGATGATGTTCGAATGACGTGCGGGATGTCACGCCACTTGAAGGGATCGCGATGGCACGGCCAGCCCGGAAATGTCATTATTTCGCATGTCAGATGTTCCCGAAAAAGAATTTTCAATATATAACGACGGAAATACGAATTTAAGATGAATCTGAGCAATGTACAAAAAGCTAAATCGGAATCAAAGTATTTTGCGGAGGGCAGTAAAATGAAGCCGAACGCCAGCCATTAAATCCAAAAGAAGCTCTGAATTGGAAGGAACAAAGCCAGCGAAAGGGCAAACGGTTGAATAGGGCTTCTGGTGCCGAAAAAGAACATCAAAAACCAGATTTTAATCTTTTTGGCACTCAAAACAATACCAATGTTCAAAAAGGCTTGGTGGAAAAACAAACAGGATTTATGAGTTTCTGGGGTTGGGAGCTTGAAATAGAAGTAAGTAGAGAGAGAGAGAGAGAGAGAGAGAGAGAGAGAGAGAGAGAGAGAAAGAGAGATAAAGATATAGATAGAGACAGAGAGAGTAAGAGAGCAACAATGAGAGCGATAGGGAGAGATACAGAGACAGAGACAGAGGCGGAGAAAGAGACAGAAAACTAGGTATACTTCTCGCCCATAGACCTTGACCGAAAGTATAAAGAACCTGCGAATCTAAGCTAATTAGCGTGAACATTGACAGATTTACAAGTTCACATTTTTGCATAAATGTCCATTGTTTATGATTGAAAACTATGCTAATGCCTAATATTTCCGGTCAAGCTCTATGGGCGAGTAGTATATACAAGCAGAGAGAGAGAGAGAGAGAATGAGAGAGAGACAGAGACAGAGACAGAGACAGAAAACTAGGTATACAGGCAAACAGAGAAAGACAGAGAGACAGAGAGGCAGAGGCACAGTCAGAGACAGAGACAGACAGAGGCAGAGACTGAAACAGAGAGAGAGAGAGAGAGAGAGAGAGAGAGAGAGAGAAAGAGAGACATAGACAGAGAGACACATCAACAGAGAGAGATACAGAAAGAGTGAGAGAGAATTTATAGGTGTCCATTTCGGGGTGGTTTCGGCGTTTCGCCGTGGCCGCCGATTTGTCAGTCGGAGGCTCGGTGCATCGCATGACGTCATCAGCTAAACTTCCTCCTTGAAGACGATAATTGGACGATCAAAGGCACCTTTCAGACGACCCCCTGGGGACAGAGGGGCAGTCTGAGCCATTGTCCGAATGAAGAAAGCAGAGGAAATGGGTCGTTTGGGGAACAATGGAAGGATTGGGAGCAGTTTTTGCTGTTTTGAAGGGCTTTTCGGTTAAAAATACCCTAGGGTTTCATTTTAGGACCCATATAGGATCAAGAACCTTGGAGAAAAGAAATAAGGCGGCCATTCTGAATCCGAAATTGGCTAATTTTGCATTCGGGCGAGCATTCTGCCGGCTGGCGTTCGCCCAAAGGAATCCCGGTTCAAAGAGCGGCGATCTTCAAAAGGTTCAGTGAAGCTGAACAAAGATTTCCACAAAACCAGGGCTTTCTGTTGAAATTCACGGAAACTTATGTTGCGCACGCAGCTGGAGAAAAGGGGCGTGCCCTATTTTGTACCCACGTGTAGTTTGAAAGTTTTTTGAGTGATTGCGCAAACTTTTAGGTAAGAGAGCCGGATGAGGGATAAATCTCGAGACGACTTGAGCGGTCTTTGATGGCGCCGCTGAATCGTTGCACAACACCTAAAGGGGGCAATAAACACGCCTAACTAATCGCCGCTGGGATTATTTTGCCTCCCTCACGGCCGCCAAAAGAGGCAAAGGGCGGGTTGGATCTGAATAGGTGAGTGTGGGAGAGGTCTCTCTTTTGGTCTCTCTTACACATTCATTCGTTCACTCACTTACTTTCTACGTCAGAGTTTCTCCTCTGCCTCTGTTTCTGCCCCTCAGTCTTTGTCTACAAGTATGTCTCACTCTCTCGCTCTAAATTGGGGAAGTCCTTAATTTTTGGGGTATGAAATTGGGTGACATCCTAAATTTTGGGTCGGAAATTGAGTATCCATTCACTTTGGAAGGTGACATTGGAGAATCCCCTTCATGTTGGGCTAGAAATTGGGTAATCCCCTAAGTGGGAGGTCAAACTTTGGGTAATGCCCAAATTGGTTTATCTTATGAAATTTTGGGTCTGGAGTTGGGTACCCCCCTTAACTTTTAGGGTTTGACCTTGTGTATAACTTTTAAATTTTGGAAAGTTAAATGGGAAACCCCCCTAAGCTTTGGGAAGGAAATTGGACAATTTCCCGTAAATTAGTGGGTAACGCCTCATTTGGATAACCTCCTTATGTTTGGGGTCTGAAATTGGGTAACCATCTATCTTTGGTTTTGAAATAGGGAAACCCCCATTATTTTTTGGTCTAATGTAAGGGCAATTCCACCTAACTTGGGAGTCTGGAAATGGGCAATCTCAGCTCAAATTTTGATCTTTGGGATTAGTAAACCCCCTTACTTGGGGATAAAAATTGGGTAATCCCCAAAACGTTCGGGGTCTGATGTGAAACTAGGTAATCTCTTTCATTTTGGGGTTTCGAATTGAGTAACCCCTCTACCTTTGGGGTCTGAACGTTAGTACCCCCCTAAACTGGGTTTTTGAGCTTTGGGTAAAGAAACCCTCACATTAACGTTAAGGGTTGTGAAACCCCATAAGTTTGGGGCTATAATTGGGTAACTCTAAACAAAGTTTCCCGAGTTCTATTCCAAAACAAGATATATCCCGTTAGTCCTTTAATTCTGAGCAAGAGAGATCAATAGAAACAGATGGTATGCAGGATATTCCTTTTATCGTTGGAAATTTCGAATCCGGACAGCACTTCGTCGATTTCGTTGTCTAGATCTGCACAGTCTTCAAGCTGAAAAATGATTTTCAGCCTAACTTTTACAGCATTCTCCTCGCCGGTTTTCGGAGAGAGAGAGAGAGAGAGAGAGAGAGAGAGGTAGAGAGATAGAGAGAGTTAACCTTGGCACATATGTCGCAGACGAACCAAGCGCCGGTCGTCGCCTCTTCCGGATTATCTTCAATGTCGATGTTGATGATGTGCACGGGGTTGAGCGACGTCTGCTCCCGATCCAGCAGGAATTCCACCACCTGCAACGGTTATTTAGAGGAATTGGGGGCCGAATACCTGGTCGTAGACTCTTTCCTCCAGACAAATGACGACGTCGAATTCCTTGGTTTCTTGCTGGAAACGCTGCGGTCCTTCCTTGATTCGGCGATTTCGGTCCAACATGTTTAGCAACCCGTTGTTGGTGTAGCTGAAAATTGAAAATTTGAATGAAAATTTACGTAAAGGATCGACCAGGGGGCATTTCAGTTGATACAGCAAACAAAATTACACCTGCAAAATGCAATTTGCACGTCTGAACGGCTAGTATTCAAAAATGTTCCGAAGCGAAGATTCATGACAATCTAAGCGCGTTTCGGGACACATTCCACACAATTCGTGCCCAAAAAAAATTTGTGTTCTTGTTTATACTCGTTTGCGACTAACAACTGAAATTTTTGTAAATCGGCATTAATAATTTATGAAGAAAAAAATTAAAAAGAGTAAACCGAGTAATGCTTCTAAACTGAAGAGCCTTTTCCTCCCCAAAGTTTGACTTATTCAGAGAAGTGTTATGCTTGGGGTTCCGCCTCGAAAAATTGACAATTTGCCAAAACAGGGTTTTGGCAATCCGCCAGCGCCAGATTTTAATATTTTTGGAAAGCGGTTTTGGCAATTCGCCAATTTTGTCTGACAACTGTCCAAATTCAGAAAAAAAGACGGGACTGGGATTCTCAAATAAAGAACCGGCAGCCCGTTTTTGATAATCGAAATTTTTGTTTTTGTATAAATCGGTACAATTTTTTAAAACTGTTTTAAATAATTTAACTGTGTTAGTTGTGCACATACCTGGTCAACCAGCGACAGGCCCCTCTATTAGAAAAAGTGGTCAAAATTTGCGGCGAGCTCCTTCCCTGTACAAAAATTTGGTAAAAGTTAAATTGCGACCACCACGGCTCGCGGGGGTTGGCCAAGTATGGTTGTGCAAAAAACAATTTCGCCGACCGGGATCGAACCCTGGTCGTGTGGGTGGCAATCTGACAGGGTGGTCCAGGTCAGGGTGGACGGACCTACCAAAATACTCCAAATGGGCCGGCCCGTGAGAACCCCGGATTTGGCAAAACTCCAGTTTTGTTTTCTGTGATCCCATACATCAGGGGTGGCCAAACATCGGGCTGGACCCTGGCCGGGCCGGGCCGAGAAAGTTGGACAGACCGGGCCCGGCCCGATCTTGCTATGATCGAGCAAATATGGTGTAGTGAAACGTTTTTGTGAAGGATATCTTTAAGTTAAAGTGTTGTTTTTTTAATACTTTTGTTATATTATTTTTTTAATACTTTTGTTATATAATTAATATTTATAATCAATTTTATAGCTTAATGACTAAAAGTTTTACCTTGACTTGTCAATTGATTTTGAAAACGGGCCCACGGGCCGAAATCGGGCCCGTTCGGGCCGGGAGGTTTTGCAGTCGGGCCCGGCCCGCGACAAGCCCTGCCATACATGGGCACAGTTTCGTCGCTTAGGTCGTGGCAAGACCCCCGCCCTTTAAAAATGGCCTATGGGAAATCTAGCCATACCCCCTCGTATATTCATTTCTGCTTGGCGAAATCCCCCTCCAAGCCATTAAAGTCGGGATGACGCCCATGTGTGAGTGATCCACAGTGACATTACGGGAACTGCCACTGACAGTCCTTTACAAAAACCGTGTTTCAATTGAAACACGCGTTTTTAAACAAATTAAGCAACTAACAGGGACTGGTCCTTGGTCTTGAGATCCTGGTAGATGAATTCGTAGGTGGTCGTCCCAAACTCGTAGCAATTCGGCTTGTCGATCGATGGGCCGGGCAGTTTCACTTGGTTTCCCGAGCCATAGGACGCAATGTCGAATTCTTTCCTCCTAAAAATGAAAACAAAATACTCAAAAAGGGAAATTTAACCAACAGGAGAAAGCTGTGGGCCTCCATGCTTCGGTTCATGTTGCTGGAGCAGCTCACGGCGAAACGAAGTTTCGGCATTCTAGGGAATTTCACACTTTTTTCAACGGATTTCTTGAAGTGAACAGGTAGCCGAGGGGATCGAACCCACGAAGAAATTACAAAAAAAAAACGGTATGAAACATTTATTTCTGGTAAAAAGCACCGAAGGCCCGCATTTCGAATAATCACAAATCTTTAAAGCACTCTACATGAGATCGACGCAGTCCTCGTGCTCGATGCCGGCCGAGTGAGGCGTCTCGTTGTTACGCAACTGAAAAAAAACATTATTCAAGTTTAAAAGATAAATAAAACACGATTTGTAGTTCAAATGAGCAAAATTTAATCCAGTTAGTATCGGAAAAACACGGCTCAGTTTGGAAATACACACCCATAGAAAAATTCTCATGTGTGATGTGTGGGGTTCGTGCAAAATTGACTCCCCACAGGTAGCTTTTTCGTGCATTGAGAACAACAACTAAGAAAGACCCCCACTAAATCAGAAACGAAAAGTCCCCACAGCCCTCGTTGTGCACCCGATGTACGAAAACAGTGTATTTGCTTAAGAAAAACATGGGGGCTTAACGGAATGCGACGTGATTAGGGGGGGGGGGGTATTTAGAGATTATAAGCTTTAATAAACCGAGGGCGTTGGATTTTGGGGCGTGTCTGACTACACGGGAGATACTAATATCAGGCACGCCCGATAAAGCCCCCATTTTGTCAATTTCGTGGAGTTATTTCGGGAAAGAGTGCATACCTCGGCGACGGGGGGGGGGGGGGGGGTGGGGTAAAGACCCCAAATTAAAGGGGTAGAGGCCCCAAAACGCAGAAGTTAAGGGGGGTTAGGCACTATTTTCGTAAAAATCAGATCGAAATGCCAAAAGTTAAGGGGCTATCCTATTTTGGCCACAAAAATTAAGCATGGGTCCAGTTAGGGACATAGATAAACAAGCGCCCGCAGATTCGGTAGAGGTTGTCGCGCCGAGCATAATTTCCTGTTTGGGGGACTCACGTCTCATTTGTATTGTGGGGGTCGCGCAAAACCAACCCCACAGGTAGCTAGTTCATGTATGATCAGGGTCTCCCGAGGTATGGGAGAGTTGGATAACAGAACTCGGGGGCGGTAAAGGAGTGGATTTAGGGTGCTTAACGGATCTTGAGGGGAGTTGAAAAGTTTAAGAAACGTCAATTGCAAGCCCATTATGTGAGGTTCAAACTGAATTCAACCCCCCCCCCCCTTCAATACATAACTCATTTAAGTCAATACAAAACTTAAAAAATTTCTATTGCAGATGGGTGAAACGCGTAAGAAAAAAGCCGTTAATAATTTAAAGATATGCTTGGATTATCAAAAAAGCGATCAAAGGACTGCGAACAAAATAATGAACAACTTATAAGAATATATGCTAGCCTCGTAACATTATTTTCGACCCAAACCATACTTCAGACAATCCTTCAACCAAGTGAAAATATCCCGATTTAGGTTTTAGAAGAAAAAAAAAAGAACTAACGGCCTCTCCGTCGAACACCATGCGCTCGAAAACCACGCCCTGGTCGAGGATCATTTTCCGTATCTTGGAGAACGTGGTGTCCTGGAATCATAAATCTCTATAAGAAAACCACAAAAAACTGACTCTGTGGACGGTGAGCAGGATGGGCTTCTCGTCTTTCAGCTGGAACTTGATGGTCGGCTTGGAGACCGTGTTGCCGCCGAAGGAAACCACCTCCAAGTCGTAGGTCTGAAAGAGTAAATTTTAAAAAGGCTAGGCTACATTCATGAAACAACACATACTCCTCGCGAAATCTACTCCGGTCATTTGGCTGCGTACACGCCCTGAGAATCCAATATTGCACGTTTTATTCTAGGAATAACATCACAACATTGACACGTTGTTCTGAAGTAGTTTTGGCACGCACGAACTATACATCGGTCGGCTTACCCGAGGTTAATGGGGGGGGGGGGGGGGGTAGATCCCAAAAAGCAGAAGTTTAGGGGGGTTAGGTACTATTTTCGTAAAATTTAGCTCGGAATGCCAAGAGTTTGGGGGGCTGCCCCTTTTGTCGCCCCAAAAGTTAAGGATGGGTCAGCCAACTGTCAGGGTCTCCCGTATGACAGGAGCGTCTGGAGGGGCTCATACCTGGACACGGAACGGAATGGGTTCACAAAAGTAAGGCCCTGCAAGGGCAGGAGGGCCCCGAAAATTCAAGAACCCCTATTTTTACAAGGCCCTCATAATAAGTAACCCCCGGAAACTAAAGTCCCGCAAGCTCCACGTGTTTACTAGCATTTTCAAGCAAACGCCGAATTACGAAAGTATCTCAACCAGCTCACGTCCAGCTAAAGTCTCCCGAGGCATGTGAAACAATAATGAAAATTACTACTTTCAGAGCAGAGAAAGTATCAGTTCGATATGAAAAAGAGCGAGGAACCACACTTAAAAGCTTTTGGAACTTTACCTAGGCGCAATGTCCATGCATGTCCAGGGTCTTAGGTTCCAAAACCCCAAGGGTGCCACGGCTGGACAGGGAGCCGTACAATTACAAGCTTCCCCGTGCTTGCGTTGTAACTTCCACCCCAAGATGGTAGAAGGTTCTGGTCCGATGTTTATTGGACACACCGCGGTGTTGATGCGGCGGCACGAATAGCTCGGCTCAGCTGACGGGGACCGCCAGCTGACCGTGATAAATGGCAGGCTGGGGGGACGGGGGATGGTACAGAGCGTTTGGGGGCTCGATATGTAACCCCCCCCCCCCAAATGGTGCCCCAGAGGCAGCGTGTTCCCATTTCATTTTTGTTACCATTAGGTAAGTACCGCAAACGCCTCAAGTCCTCCTATGGTGCTAATAAGTTCTAAAAATGAATAAAAAGGTACCCACCTTGCCAGGCTCCATTCCCACGTCGTGCGGCGTCCTCCATGAACTGACGCTGTCTCCCTCCCACATGATCTTCATCTGCTCCACGTTGCAGTCGTTCTCCTCGGCCCACTCCTTCAACAGGTCGAGGAACCGTCTCTTCTGAATCAAAATACTAATAAAAACCATTGAAATCCCTCCCACCGGCTGCCACTCGAACGTCTTGCTCCGTTCCTTCTGTTCGTCATCAATGAAAACGACGTGGAGGAGAACGGTCGTCTTCGTCTGCGGCAAGGGCTTACTCTGCAAATTTCACTATTTAAAAGGCATTTTTGGCCCCAAATTTAACGGCGGGTACGCAAAATAATGGATCCTAAAGCTATATCGCAAAAACTACCTCTTCTTCCTCGGGCTCAGTTCTCCTCGAGTTGGAACTGCGGATGAGCTGGTTTATCTCCGCCGAGTACTGCACACAATCCTCGTAGGCAGGCAGGTAGTGGATGTTCCTGGGCTTCTCTCCCAAGTCGGCGTCCGTCACTCGGGCCATGTCCTCGATTTCTGAAAAAGATAATCGTTATATGAGGATACTATCGATTTTTTGCTCCGCTGTTTACTGTAGAATGGACACATTATGGTGTCAATACTTATAATACTTATATCTCCTCATTGGCGACTAGAAACCAGCCATCGGCCAAAACCAACCATAGCTGGACAGGGAGCGTTTGGGGGGCTCGATGCGTAAGTCCCCCGAAATAGGGCCATACCTGGGCAACCTACCGCGGGGGTCAATTTTGCGAGGCCCCCTTCAATTGTTGAAAGCGTCGAAAATTTGCGACGAGTCTCCTTTTCTAAGAAAAACTGCCGAAAACTTAAAGTTGCGACGCCCCTACCGCCCCATATTGGGGAGCTTGCCCATGTATGAATAGGGCCTCGGTGGCAACGTGAGCCCCCCTTCAATTTCATGTTACTACTCTTAACCAAACGCCAAATTACGTAGGTACCGCAAGCACCTCACGTCCACCAATGAAACCAACTTTTTCAGTTTTATTATAAAGGGAGGATGCGGTCATAATAACGTCATTTTAGCCTAAAATTTTTAGGCCCTATTGACACCAGGCTGGTACGAAATCATTGCTGGGGGTATGGGGGACTTGATGCTTAGTCCCCCCAAATTGCGCCTCGGAGTCACCGAAAGCCCCCTTTAAAATTTTCTTATCAGTTTTCACCCAAATGCCAAATATCGCAGGTACCGCGATGATCTGATGTCCAGCTATGTACAAAATACGGTAGGGCACCCACGAAGTATGGAGATTATTCCAAAAGGGGGGTGCTCGATGATTATAGCACAAACGTTCAGCCCATGCCTGCTAGAAACGTCTATTTTAACGGGGATGAAATCTGTGTCCGGTGTTTAACCGCTTAGAAGAATGCACTCTGTTTAATCATTTTGATGTAACGTGCTCGCTATTTACAAGGTTTTTACAACTTGGTCGTTTGACGTGTTTTGTGACCAGCTCGCTGTTGGACGAATATAGAGAATGCGCTCGTCGTTTAACTGTTTTCCTTATAGCCCGCTCGTTATTTACAGGCTGCCTTCGGTTTAACTACTGCTGATAACGTGGCCGTTGTTTAGTGTTGTGTGGCTAGCTCGCTGTTTACAGGCCATAACATATATACCAAAAAAATTAAAAAAAAAAACCTGCAATCCGTTTCAGCCGAACCGATGTTTACAAATTGTCTGATGTTTCGGCCGGGGGTCTCAAAAGACGGGCCGGACCCGGCCGAAGGATTTTTTGGGACGGCCCGGCCCGGTCAGGATAGAGCCATTTTCGAATCAGAAAGTACACATTGTTTAACCACCGCTGCCCGATGCTTATGTACGGCCTCATTTTATGCGGAAATACGATTATGGCAGGGCCTAGTCGGAAAATAGCCTTACACAGTCCTTTAAATACGACTTTTTTGCCGGTTTTACGATCGCCGCCACGTAAGACCGCTATAAACGCTGAGGTTTAAGGTTTGAACAAAATAATTCGGAATTTAAAAAGTGTAACACTCACTCTTGAGCTCCATCTCGAGTTTCTTCTTCTTATCCCTCTCCGCCCGCCTCACGTTCATCCTCATCTGAGAATCCCAAAGTTACTCATTTTAAAAGCCTCTTACCTCCTCCTCGAAAGTCATCGACTTCTCTAAATCCATGCTATCATCCTCTTCGAGAAAGGAGAGCTCCTCTGAAACCGAAATTGATGAAAACTGAAGAAAAACGCGACAAACCGGGCTCTTTCCGCACACGGGTGTTGCGGGAGGTAGAGGCGCTGCTGGGGAAAAGACTCTCGTCTATTTCAACGCCCTGTCGCTGAACGAGGTTTGAGTAGTAGTCGTCCTCCTCACTCTCACTCTTAAAAATAGGATTTATGCATGAAACCAGTGATAACTCACGTCGGACTCAGTCGGTGGCCTCTTGGGGGGCATTCTCTAAAAAAGAGACATTTATAAAACATTTTAAATTAAAAATCACAAAATAACGAAATGGAAGGGCATTTTAAAGCGAGAAAACAAGGCAATTCGTCTATCCGCGTCACAGCGCGCTGGCGAAAACAAAACGGTGTTGCCGCATAGTTTCCCAGCCTAGTTTTTTACTTATCGTTGCGGGACCGAACTTGAAGAAACAAAGCAATAATAATTTACTTTAATTTTTTTTACTGTACAGTATCTGGTCCAAAAAGAATAAAAATTGTCTATAAATACAAAAAAAGAGAGATAGTGTATCGGCACTTGAAAAGATATCATTTCCCTTTTATGCTGTATATCTCTCTCTCTCCCTCTATAACGAAAACAAAGATTCTAGATCATGATTTATTCAAATTTGAAGCCATTCCATGATTCATTTAAACTTCAAAGTACCCCTTCTGCTGCGGTGGAACCTCAGGGGGGACAAAGTAGGGATCTAGTGTGGCATTTTCAGGGGCAATTTCTGCAGATGGCTGTTTCATAACAGCCTTCTGTGAATTCTCAATTTCTGAACCCATTTGTGTCTTCTCAACATCCACAGGAGGTTCTGCCGTTGCTTCCTTGGATCCTTCGACTTCTTCCATAGACATTGCAGTTTTTGGCTTCTTTGATATTTTCTTCAACACAATTTCTTTTAATATTTCCCTTTTCCAGATTGCGACTACGACGATGGTTGCAATGATAGTGACACAGACGGACACTCCAATTACGATCAAAACCATGCCCATTGGACCGAGACCTGAAAAAACAGACATGCGCACTCACACACTCACACACTCACACACTCACACACACACACACACACACACACACACACATATATATATATATATATATATATATATATATATATATATATATATATATATATATATATATATATATATATATATATATATATATATATATATATATATATATATATATATATATACTCTTCGCCCGGCGAGCATTCCGAAGCGGCTGACAATTTTTCTCTGCGCCTTTCAATTACGTGACCTATTTCGCTAATTAGATGCGCAGGTTATTCAAAAATGCCCATTTTTGTAGCCATGCTCGGTGGGCAGCGACTATACTACACACACACACTCACTCACCATCTTCCTGTTTCGATTCCTCCGCCTTTCTCAACTTCTTCTCTTTCGCCTCTTTTGGATTTTCAAATCGACAACCACTGTTCTTCCCCTTGTCGCACTCCGTTCCTGCGGCCTGCCTCAGTTTCTCCCTCAAAATCTCCCTCTCCTTCAACTTTACGTTTCCAACGACCGCCGTCTTCCCAGTCACTCTCTTCAGAAGTGGCATATCCAATGATACCAAATCCTTGTTTCCTATGATCTCAATGGCTGTTTCTAAATCAAACTAAGTAAAAATGTTATTTTGAAAACGAACCGTTGGCTGAAGTCCCAACTATCTTCAGATTTGGGAGATTTATTGACTCAAAAGTTGTGTTGACCACAATAAAACGTCCGTGAATCTCTTCCAGCTGCTCCAGGCTTTTCAGGTAAGACTGGTTGGTTTGATTGGTTATTACCACATCTCCAATCAGCACTTTACACTTTTTACCGGGTTTCACTTCACCGTAACAGTCCTCTGTAAGGAGGTTTTAAGAAGAGATTGAAAGAGGCAGAGGCAGAGGCAGAGGCAGAGGCAGAGGCAGAGACAGAGGCAGAGGCAGAGGCAGAGGCAGAGGCAGAGGCAGAGGCAGAGGCAGAGGCAGAGGCAGAGGCAGAGGCAGAGGCAGAGGCAGAGGCAGAGGCAGAGGCAGAGGCAGAGGCAGACCAAATAAACTCACGGCATCCTCTCTTGTTACTGTCCGTATCAAAAAGCTGTGACATCCCCGGTTTGAGACTTTTTCTAGCATCATACGAAATACACTCGTTGTCAGAAACATCTAAACCCCTTTTCTTAAATTTCTTAAAAACTTTAACTTACCGTTTCCTCCACCTCTCCATCTACATTCGGTCCCTATTTTTTCAATTGTCTTAAGAAAATCGTAATTTTCTATTTTCGTGTTCTTCATAATGAGACACCCCGTGATATGTCTCAATCCGTAACCAACACTCTTTGTTTTGCTCAAATCCAGGTCTCCTTCGACTGTGTCACACTTATAAATCGTAAGTGGAGAAGCCTCAAAAGCGCAGACTGAAAATCGTTTTGAAATTGCAAAGAGAATGGGGAGTTTCACCTCCTCTCGCCTTCGGAGTCCTTCTTGTCGATCATTACATTGTCTCGACCGAAATGATAGGATAGATCCGCAGCGTCCATGTAGTGTATCTGAAAACCTTTATATTCGATTTGAGTCGGTTGTTAAAATAACAAAAGCCAAAGTTCCTCTGCGGTCGACCACCCAAGATGGTAAGGGTGTCGCGAGCACATACTTTGAACCACATGCTGTCCAGTCAAATGATGGGGTTGGGTTAAGCCACACTCAATTTAGCTAAGCCCCCATCCCCTTGTCATCCAGGTAAGCCCCCCCCCCAAGACCCATCCGACCCCTTCATTTGTTATCCAGTTGAGTTTCCCTCAAGACTCACATTAACCCCCCATTTGGTATCTAGTTAAGCCCCCTCAAGACTCACCTGGAATTCGGTTAAGCCCCCCTCACGACTCACACGGAATTCAATTGAGCCCCCTCACGACCAACCTACCCTTCATGGGGCATTTAGTTGAGCCCCCTCAAGATCCAACAGAACACCCATTTGGCATCCAGTTGAGTCCCCCCTAAAATTGCACGTTTTGTTCCACCTATGTCGGTCATCAAAAATTAATTGCGGAGATTGCAATCTTTAACCTTAACTGGAAATGTCCTGATTACGAAAGTGAACCCCCCCATTCCATTTACGGGAGCTTCAATGAAATAGGGTAGAAAAGGCCTTCAAGATGGGGAAATTGGAAGTTCTGGGTTTGTTACTTTGGCCCTGATGTGTGGGCTTGACTGAATTTACATAAACCCCATATGACACTATTTAGTCAAGCCCCCCCTAGGTAAGGTAATTTATCTACAAATTGCGGAAACGCACGGCTTTCTAAAAGTAAAAATCGTATTGATCTTTAAAAATTGGCGGCAAGAGGGCGGGCAGCTAACCGCGATGCGACCGCAACGCACAACCAAAAGAGCGAAAATATCCGAAATCTCCGTGTAAACCGTTCTCCAAAGAATGTTTTAATTGGATTTGCCAGAGAAAAACCTTAATTTCAACGCAAGAAAGCCCAAAAACAAAACGAACCGTAGTATTCAAAATTTTCAGTAACTGTCCGTCGGTATCGTTGTTCTTAATTTGAAACTCCTTTAATTCCAGTACTTCAAAATCTTCTCTAACCTCCTTAAGAGTTAGGGTAGTTCCTAAAATTTTCCCTGATTTAGTTAATTAAACTTCTATATACCTGTTGATGCGATAATTCTCCTAAGTCTAGGGAAAAGTTCCTTCAGCGACGTCACAGGACATTTGTCTATTGTGAGACTTCCTCGAATTTCGATAATTCGGTCGTAGGTTTCATTTATAGCTGAAAATAAAGGTCTAAATTGAAATTTTACCTTCAACTTACAGCAATTATGAGGCATGATGACGTCACCGTCAACTGAATCACAGTCGAAATCGGAGATTGTGCCGTTGGTTACTTGACAAGCACGACCTGAAAATGAACAGATTTGATCATGATTGATGATGAACAGTTAATTAGTAATTAGTTTGAAAAAGGCAAAAGAAAAACTTCGGGCGGAACCGATCCAAGAGTCTTTTGATTATGAGGCGAAGTTGTTGCCTTTGCACCACGGTGCCAACCAATTGACCCCCGCCAGCGCACTGAAGTAAGACAACTCACTGCAATTGGCATCTGGGCGGTATTGAATGTACATTTGCATGAATTCATCCAACTCTTTCATTCTCTTTGATCCAATACACATTTTCTTATTTCCCATCACAACTGAGGTTTTCGGTTCTCCCAAACAAGTGTGTTCCAGGGGAGCCAGTTTTGGGCCGAGGAAGGCCAGGTCGGTTAGTTCTGTGTCAACCACGTGCAAACAACCAGAAATGTAATTGAGTTTAGCTGTTGTAGCTCCTTTGGTCTTCTTCAAAATCAAGTTTTCGTTGATGGCATTGCAGTGGTTCAACTCGCCCAGGTTGGAGATTTCGGTGTGGAATTCGCATTCTGAAAAAAGGAGGGTTGGAACTTCAAATTATAACGTTTAAGTGATGTTTGGCAGAACCTGTGGCCGTAGTGGTCTGTTCCGTGGGACCAGTGGTACCTGCGGGACCAGATGGTCTATTGCCCGAACAAGATTCAAATTTCAAAAACAATGCTCGCAAACTGCATTTCCGTTAGGTTTTGATACGAATTACATATCGTTTGGCAGCTTAGATAATACTAATTAAGTATATGTTTTCGAAATTTGCGGAAGGACCACCGTTTCCGAGTTATGAGCGTTTAAAGTCTTAGGTGTCCGCTGTTTACAACTCACCCGGCATTTATCTCACCCAGCACCGGTCAGCCACCTTGACCAAGTGGCGCAGTCTAAGCGCCTGACTACCAAGCGGATGCTCCAGGGTTCAACTCCCCGGTGACGTATTTCTTCTGCTTTTTGGTGTTTCACTCCAAAAACGGTGGGTTCCCGGAACTTTAAACGCGCAATAATCGAAAATGGAGGCAGTTATGCAGTTTTGGAAAACAGATACTATATTTGTCTTATTTTATTTACCAAACCAAAAACCCAATGACCAGGTTCCGAGACCTTGTAAACTCTCAAACAAGCGTAATTGTATTGACCCGCAAATATCGGGTTATTGTAGCGAAGTACCGTATGTTTTTTTTTCTGCACTGTATTTATATCGATACGGTAAGAGCCGTAAAACATATTTTGCATTACTGCAGGTACTTAGACTACGCAACTGTAGCGGCCAGTACGGTTACGGTAAAAATGTGGAGATTACTGGATTTTGACTGTTGCGGTAACTTCGCCGCTTATCGAGCTACCGTAATACCACTATATTACCGTATATATTTTATTTCAGAGAATCAGCAGGGAACATAGCGGTTGGAGATCTAGCATCCCCGAGTTTACGGGTTATCCGTAAACACAGTGCAACCTATGTACAAAAATCAAAAGATGCTTGAAATGCATATATTCATATTGGTATTTTTTAATCCAAAAAAGTTTCTCACCATAAAAATCATAACCGATGGCCTTTGCAGCCGCTTTTGCGGCATCCGTGAACTTGACTTTCCCTTTGAGTCGAATTTTCGTCTCATTTGAATTGATTTTCTGAAGAATGGGCATATCAACTATCATTTCCGTTGTACTGTCAGTATTTTCAATTATCAGCAAATCTAAAAATAATGTATAAAAACATTTTGAAAATTTCGAAATACCTCTATTCGTATTGCCGATTGAAGTCAATTTAGGGAAATTCATTTGTGGATATTTGGCCCCATTGGCTGTGACGTAGCCGCGGATTTCAGTTAATCCAGCGAGATTTTCCACTAATTCGCCTGAATTTTGGAAAATTATGATGAAATGTAATTTTAGTTTTACCTGCTTCGCCGGAAAACACGATATCTTCATCGACAATTGTGCAATCGGAGGAAACGAGGGTGGTCACGAATGGACAGGCTGAAAAAGTTTTTAAGGGCCACTTTTAAAAAAAGATGTTTGATTTTGATTCCAAAGTTCAATTTTACATAGTTTCCAAAAAAGAAGCGTCAGTTGCGTTTTATTGGCAAAAACAACTATTTTCCTAACGGTTTTCAGCGCACGTGGCGAATGCCCGATGTTTACAGGACTTAAAAGAAAAAACCATTGTGTGTTGCTTTTGCAAAGTTAAATCCCGAAAATGCGGAATTTCAATGTTCATTGCAAAAAAAGGCTCCAATTTAAGTTGTCATTGAGGATCCTTGAATGCCCGATGTTTACAAGACCCAAACGGAAAACACCGTTTTTTGCTGTTTTTGGGCAAATAAAGGCGGGTTTTTTTTTTTCAAAAAAATTCAAATTTTTAACAAAACGGAGAGTTCCAAACTTTAATTTTATCTTCGACGCGAATTTCAAATATATAAAATGATTGCGAACCACGATCTCGTCTTTCAATTAGTTTTTTGGACTAAATTTTTGTAAAATTAGAAATCATGGTATGTAATAGTGTTAATACAAAAGTTAATACTTTTGATGATGTTGAAAATTTTGGCATGCCCTGAGAGAATCTACCGTAACCCAGGTATAAAAATCAAAATCTGTCTAAAAAAAGCAAAAGGTTTTTGGCCTTCTGAAAAGCTAAAGCTAAACTTGAACCGAATTGAAGAACTTTTTAAAAACTTTTTTTTTCACTTTACAAGCTTACATTTTACTTACAAATTTTAACTTCTAAATTCTACTTGAAATTTAAAATTTCTACAAAAATTTATGAAATTTTGTGATGTTGACGTATTGCTTTCGCAAAGATTAAAAAACCTACCAACTCCAATGCCTTTGCCATCTAAGATTTGTTTAGTTTTCGTGTTAAATTTCACTTTTCCTCCAATTTTAATGAGATTCAAGTTTTCTGAATTTGTATGTAATTCTGCCATACTTGGAATATCGATTATAACAGGATTCGATCCATTGTTAAAGATTGAGATCGAAAATCCTAAAATCTCATTGTATCACAAAATTTAAAAAAAATTAAAACCTGAGGCAACTTTTTCTCCAACTGAGAGCAAGTTCGGAAAACTCAGTGTTCCTTGGCGAGATCCACCAATTTGCAAAGATCCGTAGATCTTTTTGATTTGTTTCAATTTATCCGCTGTTTCTTCTAAAATTTAGAACAATTTGAAGAAATTGAAAAGTTTCTTACCCGGTAAACCCGTGAGATTCAAATCTCCCAAAATCGTTGTGCAGTCCTCGCTTAAGAAGAGAGTTGGCTGAACGCAACCTGAAAATATTCACTCGGGTGGGCGTGACCTAATATGCTACTCCCCGGGTAAAATGAATGGTTTTATTGCACTAATGAGAAAGTATTTTGTAAATTGAGGCCCGCGTTTGCTAAATATAGGACAGTGCCTCGTGAGTTGAACACAGGTTAAAGATGCATTTGCTAAACAGAGTACGCCTTGTAAACGCTGCTAAACACAGTGCAAGTAAGCACTTGCTAAACTTAGAGCAGGGTAGTCTATTAACGACAGGGTAACACATACCCTGTTAAACTCAGAACTGCTAAACACAGGGCCTCACTCACCAACTTCGATTCCTTTGCTACTGAGAATTTGCTTCGTCTGAGCTGTAAATTTCACTTTTCCATCGATGAAAACGATTTTTGAGCCCCGAGGGGAATGGAATTCAACAAGATTTGGAATATCGATTGTAACTGGGTTCACAACCTTGTTCATGATTACTGAGTACGCTGAAAGTCAGTTTAAGACATAAAATGGCTTTTAAAACGCCTTACTTTCGTTTGTTTCCTTTCCAATCACCATCAAATTTGGAAAGCTGAGGGTTGTTGCGACAGAGCCGTTTATTACGAGGGATCCAGTGATTTTCTTGAGATTCTTCAAGTTTTCCATATTTTCTTCTGAAAATTGCTAATAACTCGATGATTAGAATGCATAATACCTGGCGCTCCGGTTAAAATGAGATGGCCCCAGAGAGCAGTGCAATGTTTTGTTAAGAATACTGACGCTGGAGGGCACACTGAAAATGTAAGGCGTAACACTCACACACTCACACACTCACACACTCACACACTCACACACTCACACACTCACACACTCACACACTCACACACTCACACACTCACACACTCACACACTCACACACTCACACACTCACACACTCACCTCGTGATTTCAGAAAGAAATCCATTTCGAAAAGTTCGTTTTGGACAACTCCAACTTGGAAACCGTTGATTTTGGGACTGTTAAACTAATAGCAGGCAATACGGCTTCGGTCGTCATTCAACAGAACTTTGAATTGAAAGAATTCAATTTCGAACATTTCAAAAACGTCAAAAATCTGACTGTGGTCGGCAATCCTCAACTTTCTGCTAGGAGTATTCAGAAAGCGAAGAAGTTGGCTGCTGATTTGCAGATACCCCATGTGAAAATTCAAAAAACTGGTGGTAAGTTTTCGATTTTTGACTTTGGACGGGATAACTGGTGAAGCTAATCAATCAATAAAATCGATATATTGGTTGATGTGGCATATGGGCACTGGCGTATAGAAGAAACTCGAGGGACAGATTAAACGAATTTGGAGCCCTGCCAATTTCTCAGAAATGCATCCGTATAGGAAAAAATTACCGCTTCGAAAACGCATTGCCGATTTGCCACAACCTGTGAGAGTGTTGAATACACACACTCTGGAGATTGGCATGTGGTCCATCCATGAAAAGGGCGGGGTTTGGCAAAACTCAAGTTATGTTTTTGAAGGGACCCGAGTTCGGAACTGGAAGAGAAGGGACGAAGCCAGCCGCAACGTGTCGCACGATTTCCCCGTTAAACAGCGGCCAGGCGTTAAACAGCGAGCAGGCCAAATCGTTGAAAACTTGATTTTGGTGTTAAACTCCAACATAAGCCTGAAAATGCCTACATATTTTTTCGTTTTCCTCGTTAGCAGTAGAGCGCGAATGTTGTCGCCGACCAGACATATTTTTAAAAAAAAACATTTTTAAGTTAGAATTTTGTTTGTAATATAGTGAATGATGTATGTATTATAGAAATACATATTTTCCAACACAAAAAATTTAATTTTAGATAAAAATGCATAAATAGGAAAATATAGTTTTTCCCAACAATACAGTAGTTTACACTTTCAGACTGCACCTTTGGTGGAAATTACGGATCCTTGCTTTAAAGGGAGAAAGATCTCAAACACTGCTCTAATGTCAATGGAGACCTCAAAATTGAGAAAATCCCATTCATATCCTTCCCCCGAACACTTCAATCGATAAGTGGATGTTTAAGAATCATAGAAACTGCCGGGCTTATGAACCTGGATTTCACGAATTTGAAACGGGATTCAGCTACAAACCAAACTTTCAAAATATCTTGTGAAAATGGCAATTCTAGTGAAATTTCTGGAAACGAGGAGATCTATTTGGTACAACCACTACGATTCAAACTGAAAGAGGATTTCAATTTTCAAGTCGTTTCAAATTACCGTAAGACTTAATTGATGAAAATTGTTATTGTTATTAACAGAATTTAGGGAAAACGCTTTATATTGGGAATAGAAATTCAACTACGGTGCATATTCCAAACATTGCCGAGACGAAAGCTGACCCGGTTTTATGGATGGAGGGAAAAGTGATTTTAACTGAAGAAACGGTGAAAGCAATTGAAAATGCACATAAAATTGGAGACAAGCCAGATTTGATCAGTGAGTTGAAAAAAAGAGTGTGTGAGTGTGTGAGTGTGTGAGTGTGTGAGTATGTGAGTGTGTGAGTGTGTGAGTGTGTGAGTGTGTGAGTGTGTGAGTGTGTGAGTGTGTGAGTGTGTGAGTGTGTGAGTGTGTGAGTGTGTGAGTGTGTGAGTGTGTGAGTGTGTGAGTGTGTGAGTGTGTGAGTGTGTGAGTGTGTGAGTGTGTGAGTGTGTGAGTGTGTGAGTGTGTGAGTGTGTGAGTGTGTGAGTGTGTGAGTGTGTGAGTGTGTGAGTGTGTGATTCAATCGTTTAAACTCACTAATTTCCCGCTATCCTGAATATCGATCATTTCTTGTCTCGTAGTATCATCCGGAATCGACCATATCTCTCTCATTTTGAGAATCTTGCAATTCCTACAGTTAGATATCAATGTTTTAAAAGATTCATTGTTTTCCTTTGAACCACCTAAGTTAGAAATTTAACCTTGAAGTTGTGGCTAGATTTACATCGATCAGTAAAAAGTGGTACCATGTGGTCAAGGCCTGGAGAACATGTATTTGTGGTTGATGCAATGTATGGAAACATGAAAAGTAACCATAAAAGCCTGAAAATGTGTTCTGATAAACAGAAAAAATACCTCATGGTTGGGGAGGCGACCGCGCAGGGGGAGAGTAGGGCCAGAAATGAGAGAATGAGTGGGAGAGAAGGGAATTTCAATTATGGTAATAGACGTGATTTTCAATGATTGTGAAATTATATTCTAATGGTAGAACGTGAAATTAGCTTTTTCAGATTTCTGGTGACGTGAAAAGAAGAAATAGGAGAGGAGAGGGTTGGGGGCATATTTATTTTAGCTCCCAACAAATGTTCTTTTTAAATGAAGCCTGTCTTATCATGATTTATTGATTTTTTAACACGGTAATTGATTTGAAAATAAAAATAATCGACATATGAGGCTTTTAATTGAAAATGTTGGAAGATGGACCACTCATTGCGGACAAACTGAGTCCAAAACCATGAAACAAGGGGGGTAATTAACTAATTAGTTTGTTATCTGTAGCAAAAGTGACGCTGATTGATACCCATATTGTTTGGGGTTTGAAATCTGACGCGCGCTCAATTTAAGCCACGCCCCTTGGTGCGACCACGGCACGGGGGCAACTTTAGCGCATAATAGAAATCTCATTTCGAAATTTCATGGAAAATGCAATTTCGAGGAATTTTAACCAGATCATTGGTCAATGTATTTTGGCATGGGGGCGGAGAAAAAGGGGCGTGGCCTAATTTGAAATGTTCAGGTTCAGCCGATAAATCGAAAACAAACACACTCTTTCTCTCTGTCTTACTTTCAAAATCAGAAATGCACAAAACTTTATTCTACAATTCGGACATGCCGTAAAGACATCCCTGGCAATGCTATGGCTATAATAAAAAAAAAAAAATATAATCAAATTTAAATTCAAAGTTTTCCATTACTTCTTCGTCTCGGTAGTTCATTGTGATACTTCTGTAGCCAATCCGATATGAATCCAATTGGATCGGCTGGTCTTCTCAGCAAAACCTAAACATTGCAAATTAGGCCACGCCCCTTTGTCTCCACCCACCTCTGCCAGTGCCTTTGTAAGCACTGGGGCCACTGTTCTGGCCAAGTAAACTCCATTTTCACTGGTTGGGAGGTCTCCACGCACGTGCATCATTCTTTCGAAGCGACTGCGGTCCATTTCATCATCGTCGTCCACGAGTCGGGCAGAATCCAGGTTCGACCTTGAATTTTCAGTGAGTATATAAAATTTTTGGGTTAAACTACAACAA
This sequence comes from Oscheius myriophilus, assembly GCA_964057215.1. Taxonomy (NCBI): domain Eukaryota; kingdom Metazoa; phylum Nematoda; class Chromadorea; order Rhabditida; family Rhabditidae; genus Oscheius; species Oscheius myriophilus. The sequence continues at coordinate 18,940,164 of OZ059904.1, read as the reverse complement.
AACGTTGTTTTTTTTGTAGAATTTGCAGCAAAAAGAAATTTCTACGCGCTAAAGTTGCCCCCGCGCAGTGGGTGCCTCAAGGGGGCGTGGCCTAATTTGCCCGCCTGTAATATGTCAAACCCCATACAAAATGAGAACGAAATTGCGTAGTTTTTCACAAATACCAAGATAATTAGTTAATTACCCCTCGCTTCCTGATTCCGGACTCGCTGGGCTCTCAATCAGTGGCCCGTCTTCCAATAATTCTTCATTAAACGCCTCATAGTCCTCATCTCGGTCTTTAATCATTTTCAAATCAATAACAGCGTTTCTTCTATAATAATCGGGAGTTCGGCCTTCCTGCAAAAATCGATAATCCATATTTCAATCGATAATTTACATTATCGACCGCCATTGGGTCCGCGCCGGCCTTTCCGAGGATTTTCAAGTAATGTCCTCCATCTCGGGCAGCCGCCGCATAATGCATTGCTGTTCTTTTATTCTAAAACATGGTTTTTGAATTATGGTAGGTTTTAATTTACGTAATCTGGAGCATTTAAAACAGAGGAGAAGCTCGAGGCAATGTGGCGAACGATGTCCGTGCGCTCATGAACCACCGCCGCGTGTAGAGGCGTGCAGCCGAATCGATCACGCGCTGAAAATCAATCGATAAACTGACGTCATAGAGATTGAAATGACATCATTCATTTCAAAATGACGTCATTGGTTAACTAAACTCACAAATGGCAAGTTTCTTGGTGATCATTAGAGTTTTGACCTTGTCCAAATCGCCTTCACGGATCGCTTTATGGATTCCATCGATTTTTTCCTAAAATATAGCTTACATTTTGTAAAGTTTGTAAAATTAACCATGTATTCGGGTAAACTGTCCAGGAAGGCGCTGGTTTCGGGATTTGAAGCAGTTCGGTTTTGGAGTAGGTCACCGCAGCCTAAAAAGAGATGTTGAGAGAGAGAGAGAGAGAGAGAGAGAGAGAGAGAGAGACTTAGAGATAGAGAGAGTTAAACAGTTAGAGAAAAATTTTAGGGGGAGAGACTTATAGAGAGGGGTTAGAGAAAGCTATTGTCCTAGAGAGATGGGATAGTAAGACAGATAGAGAGAGATTTAGAGATAGAGTTAGGGAGAGAGACCGAGAGAGAGAGAGAGAGAGAAAGAGAGAGAGAGAGAGAGAGAGAGAGAGAGAGAGAGAAAGTTAGAGATAAAGAGAGTTAGAGCGGAACAGAGAAAATCGATAATCGATTACCTGATAACACCAACTGTTCCAACTTCGCAACTTGTCCATCTCTTAACCACTGTTGAATCGATGATTCCAAATAGCTTGGGGCAACACGACTATGCAAAACCTAAAATATAATCGATTATCGATTGATTGCCAAGCTCAAACCTGTTTCAAGGCCTGCTTCGTGTCGAGACGCATCGAAACGAGGTCAATTTCTCCGGGATGTTTCAAATAATACTTGGCAGGCCTTCCATTCTGAATCGATTATGTTTGAAGAAGCAATCAATAAGTACTACAAAATGAAACAAATCGAAACTTACACAATCGTAGATATTCGGGTCAGCTCCAGATTTTCTCATAACTTTGTAGAGGTAGCCTGCGTCACGCATCGCAGCTGCATAGTGAAGGGGAGTACGCTTTTTCTGAAAAAAGAAAACCAAATTTGGAAACGCCCTTTTAAAAGGTTTCACTTGACTGAAAATTTTGCTGTACAGAGGAATGTCTCGAGCTCAAATTTGGTGTAGTTACTATCTAGGACACTTTAACATGAAAAAAAAAAACACTAAAAGTCGGTTATCGATTTTTGGGCCGGAGTACTGTAATTGACCCCCGGGGTAAATGTAGCAACCCGCAAAAATGAGGAAACTCAAGATGTTAGGTATGGAACCGATTGAAAATGTTATGATGACTAAGATTGTAATTATACTAATTATCGATTTCCCAAGTCGCTTTTTTTATATGTTGTTAAGCTTACTTTTGAGTACAAAACATTTTTTTTCCAGATAATTTTCAGAACCCCAAGTTTTCGAAAAACCGCAAAGAAACACGCGCGCCGCCCCCCTGCGGCGGCCCTTCCGCGGGCCCGCAGTTGCTGCTTTTCGCACCCAACTCAATGTTTGCACTCAATACGTTGCAATTAGTTGTTTTCAATTTGTTAGGGTGGTTTAAACACAAATTGAGGCGAATATCAATTTTACATACTGCCTTTTCTGAATTAAATTCAAAATCTGCTGTAAAAATTACAAAAATGCCTTTTAGCAAAGTGTGAAACGCTGAAAATTTTCTCCATTTTTTTCTAGCAAGAAATAAATTTCTGTTTATTTTTTGCGTTCAAACCCGATTTTTGTGGTAAACGGGGCCGCGCCGCGGCCATTGCGGCTGCTGCGCTACATTTAGGGTGCCAAACGGCAAGTGGAATTGAAGGTCGGGCAAAAACAACCCCACAATTGCTATATAAGATTGCATTAACAATGTTTTTTAAACGACTGCGAAAATCAAACCTGATCCATCCCATTTATCGATTGAGGGTAGTTCCGAATCAAATATTTGGCAATATCCGATCTTTCGAAAACAATAGCCTGAAAGTTTTTTTTTAAATATATAGATTTCAAATTCAAATGAATTAAAATATGAAGATTACCTTGTGAAGAGGGCTTAATCCGCGATTATCTCGACAAAGGGCCAATTTCTTCCGGTCTGTCAACAATTTTACAGCTCTGAGATTCCCAGTTTCGACGGCTTTGTGGATGGCTTGGATTTTCGCCTAAAATGCCTAGTTCTACGCATTTTTTCAATCTATTTTACCTGATATTGAGGCAACACTTCCAAAAACCCGATACTATCCGCATCTTCCACTTCGTGATTTCTTCCCAATAAAAGATCCGCGTAGCCAGTAAGCACAAGTTCTTCCAATTTTCCAATGTTCCCTGTGTGAATCCAGTCGTAAATATCTTCTTCGAGGTCTGAATCCGATAAGTTTATGAGCAAAAAGTATGAAAAGCAAAAAGCAAAAAATTGGGCCGAGCCGGGGATCGATCCCGGGACCTCTCGCACCCTAAGCGAGAATCATACCACTAGACCACTCGACCACGTAGCGTTACGTCGCGGGCGCGTTTGATTAGCAAATGCCGTACGCGGCACCTAGGATAACGCAATAGTCGAAATAAATTTCCACGAATGTCTATAAAAGCTGAAAATTGTGATATTACCTTGTAGAAGAGGTCGACTGAGTTGTCCACTAATCAATTGGTTCATCACGGCGTTGTCCTTCATGCTGCGCACGTTTAACCTCTGTCCGTGTGTACGGTAGTAGAAAGGAGTGTGACCGTGCTGGAAATAAAATATTAGCTTTATATGTGTGTGTGTGTTTTTTTTAAAGAAAATGCTCAAATAACATGAAAAATTACTAAATTTGCAATCGAATGTGCGAATTCAACACTAATGCACGTCTTCGAAGGTATTTGGCTTCAACTGAACATCTTAACCAATAAAAGCTTTTGTGTTTCTGGGAAAAGGAAGAAAAACAAATGTAGACAGAAATCGAAGACCGACATTAGCTAATATCGGGGAAAGTTTTGTTCGAAACCTTCATTTTGGGCTTCTTTGGGCACCTGCCAAAGGATTATCCCTAATCCGAACGTCATCGAATCAATGTTACGACTTGAATAATAAAAGTTTCTCCGAGAATATGCGTATTACAAAAAACTTGATTTCGCGCCGCCTTAGCAGTGCGCGGCGGCCACTGGTGGGCGGGGCTTAAATTGCCGTAGCGCGCTTGCGGGGTCAAATCAAAATTGACTGATAAAGGAACAAAATTTGCTGATTTCAAAATTTATACTATGCCACATTAGGGAAAACCACTTTTATTAAGAAAACTGAAAAAGCTTTCGGGGAAAAGGGATTGGAATTTCGAATGATTTCCGGGCTTGAGTGAGAGTTTGAGTGCTTTTTCACTTAAGACAGAGCTTTAATGCCTTCTAACTACTAGGAAATGAGAAAGTTGAATTGGAAATGGGGGCAGAAAGCGGTCCTTTCGACGTTCGCACGCGATGAAGGCACGCAACATCGCAGGAAGGTGCAGGAAAGTAAAAATTGAATGTGGAAATTTAAACGTTTGTTTTTTTTTAATTGTTAAATATTTTCATTGTCAAGGAAAGAATTTTATTCGCGGAACTACAGTGCACGCGCGGCCGCGCGGCGGCTGCACTTGGGCGTGGTTTAAATTACCAAAACGACTGCGTAGGATAAATTCAATTAGATGAATTAATTGCTGAATTATTCAGGTTAGCTGAATTTGGGCAGTTTAGTTAGAAGAAAAAATCTTTTTTAAGGGGGGGGATCGAACCAAGAATCGAAAGTTTCCTAACCGGCACTATTCGTTACACTATCCTGCACACGTTTAGCTGACTATTAGGAAAAACCACTTTTCTTTGAGTGATTGAACTTTATCACATGATTCTCTGGAATTACTACCTTGTCCTCGATAAATGCGTCTCCTCCACTCTTCTGAAGCACTTTGATCATATGCTCGCCATTCGGATCGGCGGCGGCGTAATGGAGGGGGGTTCTTCCCGCCTGAAAAAAAATCAGAACTCTCTGTCATTGAGAAAAAAAGAAGGAAATTGAGAAGATGTGATGAAACAAAAAGGCAAAAGAAAATGCCCAAGACAGGAATCGAACCTGTGTCGCCACGGCCACAACGTGGAGTACTAACCACTATACTACTTGGGCCGACAGCGACGGCACCCAGGCACCTTTATCAAGCCAGCGCGGTGCCGCATGACTTGGGGGAATTCTTCCGCAGGCACTGGGCGCGATTTCCGGAGATACGTGCACTGACATCAGTGGGCATGCAGCTCTGCAGTGCTGATTAGCAGCATTGCGTGCAGAAATCGAATTCCGGCAAACCTTTTTCACAAAAGAGCAATTGCTGGGAGATAATCAGAGGTTGGAGAGAGAGAGAGAGAGAGAGAGAGAGAGAGAGAGAGAGAGAGAGAGAGAGAGAGAGAGAGAGAGAGAGAGAGAGAGAGAGAGAGAGAGAGAGAGAGAGAGAGAAAGAAGAGAAAGAAAGAAAGAAAGAAAGAAAGAAAGAAAGAAAGAAAGAAAGAAAGAAAGAAAGAAAGAAAGAAAGAAAGAAAGAAAGAAAGAAAGAAAGAAAGAAAGAAAGAAAGAAAGAAAGAAAGAAAGAAAGAAAGAAAGAAAGAGAGAGAGAGAGAGAGAGAGAGAGAGAGAGAGAGAGAACTCACATGATCAGTGGCATTTACACAGCCGGGGTACTTCGCCAAAAGGTATCGTACCGTATTCGTTTGGCCATGGAGCAGAGCCTTATGCAGAGGTGTCATTCCTAAATTTTCTTTATTTTGTTGTAAAATTTATCGACTAGTCATCGTTTCTTTAATTACAGGTTAACTAATCAATATCGATTACCGTAGGTATCACGCGCCGTTGAAAGTTGCGGTCGATCGATAAGCGATTTCACGCGGCGGACGTCGCCTTCTTCGACGGCTTTGTGGATCGCATCGACTTTTGACTGAAAATAGATTTTCAAAATTGGCAATTTGCAAAAACACGCGGTCACGTGCACACACGCAAATCTCTCACACTCACACACTCACACACTCTCACACTCACACACTCACACTCACACTCACACTCACACACTCACACACTCACACACTCACACACTCACACACTCACACACTCACACACTCACACACTCACACACTCACACACTCACACACTCACACACTCACACACTCACACACTCACACACTCACACACTCACACACTCACCCACTCACACACTCACACACTCACACACTCACACACTCACACACTCACACACTCACACACTCACACACTCACACACTCACACACTCACACACTCACACACTCACACACTCACACACTCACACACTCACACACTCACACACTCACACACTCACACACTCACACACTCACACACTCACACACTCACACACTCACACACTCACACACTCACACACTCACACACTCACACACTCACACACTCACACACTCACACACTCACACACTCACACACTCACACACTCACACACTCACACACTCACACACTCACACACTCACACACTCACACACTCACACACTCACACACTCACACACTCACACACTCACACACTCACACACTCACACACTCACACACTCACACACTCACACACTCACACACTCACACACTCACACACTCACACACTCACACACTCACACACTCACACACTCACACACTCACACACTCACACACTCACACACTCACACACTCACACACTCACACACTCACACACTCTCACACTCACACACTCACACACTCACACACTCACACACTCACACACTCACACACTCACACATTCACACACTCACACACTCACACACTCACACACTCACACACTCACACACTCACACACTCACACACTCACACACTCACACACTCACACACTCACACACTCACACACTCACACACTCACACACTCACACACTCACCCACTCACACACTCACACACTCACACACTCACACACTCACACACTCACCCACTCACACACTCACACACTCACACACTCACACACTCACACACTCACACACTCACACTCACACACTCACACACTCACACACTCACACACTCACACACTCACACACTCACACTCACACACTCACACACTCACACACTCACACACTCACCCACTCACACACTCACACACTCACACACTCACACACTCACACACTCACACACTCACACTCACACACTCACACACTCACACACTCACCCACTCACACACTCACACACTCACACACTCACACACTCACACACTCACACACTCACACACTCACCTGATACTGAGCCAGAGCTTTCAGAAACTCTGAGCTGGCCATGTTGTGAGTGGTTTTGTCTCTCAACATATGTCCTCTTCCATCCAAAACCAATTGCTCCAACCGGGGTACCTCTCCCAGTTCGATCCATTCCACGATTTGCTCCTCAGAAGGTGCATCTAAAGGGTAATTTATGTTAGAAACATTGTAAAACATAATAAAATCGCTCATTCTTGTTTATTTTACCATTAAATTCTACAAAGAAGCGATTCCGACTATCTTGCGATGACATGTAGAAGAAGGCCGAAAACGGTTCCGGCTGCTCCGGCATCGTGCACAGCACCGCGAAGTCAAAATCGTTCGAAATCCGTAGAAAATTTAATTTTTCAAGTCCAGATGTTGAAAAAAAGACAGAAAATGGAGAAAAAAGTTTTGAGCGGGCTGGCTCAGGTGGTAGCGTGCATTGCGATAAGCAATCGGTCAGGGGTTCGGATCCTCATTATTGAAACTTATGTAATTCAACTATTTTCAGCTAAAAAAGGTGAAAATCAACTTTTAATATCCATTTTGCTTTAAATTTTATTTACCGAGGTGGCTAGTCGTGATGAACGGCATTTGGGGCTCCAGAAAACAGACGCTAATCCGGCTGAATGCGAGCCGCAACGAAAAAATTGATCGTTTGGAGAGGAACCTCTTGAGAAAATTAGGAATTATATTACGGTGTCACTTAAAATAGGATTGGTTACGGTAGTGATTTCAGAAATATGTTTGCACCGCCAAAAACCAATCATTAAAAATCTTATTGAAAACAAATTCTGCAGCAATTTAGCTAAAAATTTGGAATTTGGGCGCCGCGGTTTCAGGCCACGCCCCTTTTGTCCCAAAGCGCGCGCCAATGCGAATCCTACGTGAAATGATGATTTTACCATGGGTTTCGCAAATTTTTGGCGGGATTTCCCGAAATTTATCCTTTTTTGCCTTTTTTCGCTAAAGCCTTTTTTCTTAAAAACTGAGAGAAGCATTCAGTTGGCCACGCCCACTTTATAAGTAAGTGGGTGCCATTGCAAATCGAAGGTTCCAAAAAAGCGGTTAAAGCAGGATTTTCGCCAAACTCTCTAGAGGGTCCTACAACATAATTAACGTAGAATAAAACTTTTGGGCTGTAATGTTTTGCTTTCGGTCGATAATCGATTGAATTCGTTCGTGGTAAAAGCCAAGTCGAGAGGGATGCGTGTGAAAAGATGTCTATTAGGCGGAAATGAGGAAGTGATCGGGCTTCCTGAGCACGCCGTCTGGCAGCAGCAGCAGCGGTGGTAGCCAGCTGTCAATAAGTACCTGCTTTCGTGATAACTATTCGTCTCAAATAAGCACATAAATTATGGCGTACTTCGACACACGAATGCGTGTGAGCGATTTGGAAGTACCTTTGCTAGCCGCGCTGCAATATCTTTGGGGTGGCGCGCAGTTGTCGCTGTCGCCGCCCGGTTAGCTCAGTCGGTAGAGCACCAGACTCTTAATCTGGCTGTCGCGGGTTCGAGCCCCGCATCGGGCTTAAAATTTTGCCTTTTCCAGTTTCATCAGTTAGCATCATTTGAACGTTTTTTTCAAACATAATCATTTACTTTTACATACCTGGATCGAAAAATTCGTCGTCCGTTGAAAGGGATCGCAGCATAAGAGACGATTCAGCCGAGTTCGGTCGGGCAAGGCGATCGGGAAAGTGCCGATACGTTTCCGGAGCGTTTCCCTCCTGAAAGGAGATTTTATTCTCAAATCTGCCAAAATACGAGGAAAACAGATTATTTGGTTACGAATCCCCATGCAAAAAGGTATAAAAACGTCATGGATCCGAACCACGGTTGATAATCTCGCAGTCTGTCATTTTTCATTTTTCCAATGTCTCTCTCTCTCTCTCTCTCTCTCTCTCTCTCTCTCTCTTTCTCTTACTCTCTGTACCTCTCGTTATCTCTTCATTTTCCCACCTGATCCAGAATCTTCGAATCAGCTCCCAGCTCTACCAGCGTGTCGTAAATAGCATTAGGCTGTATTGCAGCGTAATGAGCAGCACTCCTCCCATTCTGCAAAATGAAAATACAAAATTTTGCTTCAATCTCCAATTTACCTGATCCAGAAGATTAATGCACGAGGGATACCACGAGGGATACTCCATAGCCAAAAATTCCACCATCTCGTGACGTTCTCTAAGTACGGCTATGTGGGGAATTCGCATTCCTATATATAGTAAATTCGGTTTTCGTGACGAATCTCCATAAACAGACCTCTTGTATCCCTAGTTCGGACAACTTGCTCATCTACGGTCTCCTGAAGACGGCTTAGTTCGTTCTTCTCGATTGCGTCAACGGCGTCGTTGAATCTGGTCTGAAAAATTGAAGTTTTGAAAGAAAATTCAAGTTTTAACGAAATATTATGGGTTCATTTGACAAAAGCAAAACAATTCCGTCGAGCCGGATTCGAACCAGCGACCTAAGGATAGCTGAGCAATCTACAGTCCTCCGCTCTACCAACTGAGCTATCGACCGCTTGAAAGCGCCGCCATGGCAGGCTTATATGAACCACAGCCCGGTAATGGATTATTCTTTCGTTTTAGTTTTAAAACCCCCTTTATCCTCGATTTTATTTATTACACTTACCTGGAGTTGCCTGAACTCGCTGATATGCTGAGCCAACTTCTCATTCGCCACATTTTTCTTCAAAGTTCTCCAGATGTGGTCGGCCTTCCCTTCCATTTGAAGCTCTTCCAAAACCTGAAACCCTTTGGTTACAATTTTTATTATCCCTTTGTTGTAATTTTAGTCCCTCGATATCAAGATGCATATATTCACATATCCGAGGTGACGGAAATACGTCCGCCGACCACAACAACTCGTGTTTCCTGCGAGTCACTCACGATTTCAGGTTGATGAATCGGGTTAAACGGAATTTTGAAAGTTTATTTCAGTTGTATTAGTGTTTAAAACGTTTTCATCAATCGAATAATCTACCGTGATATCGGCGACGTGGCAAAGTTTATCGATTTTGTGACGCGGCTGTGACTCGGTAGCGAGGTGGCTGCGGCGTGGCTGCGGCGTTGCGGCAAATGCTTTAGTTTTCTGTCAAAGGTTGCCAATATCTATGAAAATCGTGACTAATTTTCTCTCTAAATGATAATTTGATGTGATATGATGTCCAGCAGCCGCGCTGCGGCTCCAAAAGCGGCCGAAGCCCGCTTGCAGCAGGCATAAGAATGAACGAAGGCGGTCCTTTACTCGTGGTTAGCTTTCGCATCTTGGTGCGTCGCGTTGCGTAAGCTTACGAGTCTTCCCTTCGCCCACTCACCGCCTCATTTCCTCCCCTCTCCCTCTCACCGGCGGTCCTAGTGATGTGCAATTAAGGTTCTATTGCGTGCTATCATTATCTAATGATCCCTTTTTAGGTAGATACTCTCCAGAATCTCGGATTGACTCCCTACTCTTTCAAGGCTGCGCCCCCCTCTGGACCAAAGGACTCGCCGTAACTCCTCTGGACGTTACAGGTGAGGTGTATGTTGGAAAAATCGCCAAAGTTTCTAAACGCTATCGTAACCCTCAGTTTTTCTAATGTGTAGAGTGTGCTCTATTGACATTGGAATTGATTTCTTTGACTGGAAGTAGGAAACGTTGCAAATGCCCCCACCGAAAGATGAGGCTTTTATTGCTGTTTACCGTTGCCAAGAACAATTCCCCTTCTCCGGCTCAAAAAAGTTTCCTAACCGATTTATCGCAGTACCCCCCTTATATCGAGAAATAATGGGCTACGAATAGAAAGGTAAACCTGTATCCAAGGGGCAAAAACCAGTGGCAACCGCTAACTGGCAGAAGTACGATCAAAATGATAGAAGGCACGTGAATGACGCACATTTTCTAAGTCTGCGCAAATCCGCTTCGCTTTCATGCAGTCGGCAGCACCTTGGATTATAACCGTCGTCAAACGGAAATCGAAGAAAAAAAGTCATTTTTTCTCTGCTTTCTTGTAGCAGGGAAGCAAATATCGGATACCTGCTTTTTCTATGCACGTTCTAATTTTTGCGTTTAACGACTTTATATCACAACTTTATATTTTATCGTAACCTTTATAGGTGTCATGGGTAGGTAACAATAGCCTCTATTGGCATTGGAATTGATTTCCCGATTTGCTCAGAATGACCTCAGGCATTTATTGGAAACAGTCCCTTTGGTTCAGCCCGGTATTGGCTGATCAGGAAAGTTTGGAATGAACCCCTAAAGTGTCGAAAACTTTACCGCCGAAAAGTTGCCCTATATTGAAAGACAAAATAGGGTAGCATTGTTTTTCTGAAGCTAGAGATGAAATTATAGCTATGGTTATCTAAATGCAACCGATACAAGAATGCGTGCGCGCGGCACGGCGCGCCGAAAAAATTGCAATCCATAATCATCAAAATGTTATATTCGAGCCAAAAGTTTTCAATCATCATTTCGAATACAGAAAATTGTTACAGGTTTTGATCTATAGTCGTCGCCAACGCTACTTCGCCCAATTTCGCTGTTAGATCTGTGCAAACTACGCCAGACGCGAATTTGCGTATGAAAATCCTGTGTTTTAGGATACGTACGCAATACTGCGTCAGGGTTACATTTGCGAATAGGCCAGGAAGTAAAATAGGCGAAGACTATATTTGAATTGGCAATGGCAAAGAAAATTTGAATTGTGAATTCGAATGAACCGAATAGTGCCCCCCAATAGAAATTTAACGCAATTCACAATGTTTTAATCCCAAAATAGCAAATTTTCTTCAATGCAAGTTATTTTTGTTTATTCAAAACGCACCGTGTAGTCGTTAGGCGTAATCGTCATCTGGAGCAATCGTTCCAGTACCTCAGCCATGGTCTCCTCAGAATTCGCCGGATCGCCGGATTTGTCCCTGCAATTAATCCCAAATCCAGAAATCCCAGAAACGTGCTCATTTGCTGACGTCTTAAAACGCGTAGTGATTATTTTTGCTTAACTTGTTTTCGGTATCTAGGAGGAACGCCGTTGGGGGCCAAATCTGCCGGAAATGCGGGCCGGACGCCGCCACCCAGGCGCCTGCCTACCTCAAATTAAGCAGCGCATAGAGATTCCGCAGATTATATTACACATTATTTTCAATAAAAAGTTCTATTTTCAACAAAATGTGCGGGAGGAGAACAGCTCGCGTTTGCAAATATGCGGCTTGGCGCCGTTTGATAAAGGCGCCGCGGTGCCACCGCTATCGGCCCAAGTAGTATAGTGGTTAGTACTCCACGTTGTGGCCGTGGCGACACAGGTTCGATTCCTGTCTTGGGCATTCTTTTGCTTTTAGCGAGAACATCATCGACATTCTGTATTTTTTCCAGATGCGCTTTGAAATTTTGTTATTTTACAATTGTCCTTAGCGTAAGCAAGTGCCATGAAAAGTGCAAGAAAACAACAACTTTTGCCAATGACTAGAATAGAATAAAGCATATACAAAATTGTAACATACCGCATACTGTCGAAGGACTGGAATCGGGATTGGTGTAGAATCTTGGTACGAGAGCCCTGCAAGCGCATGCGTTAGCCACGCCCTGCGCCGTTTCCGACGGATTAGATCCAGGAGGGCGGAAAAGGCGGAAAGGACGCCGCGTTCCGGGGCTTCCGATTATTGACTGTTTATGGGGAAGATTCAGGAAAGTTCGAACGAGAGACAGGGAGAGACAGAGATTGTAGAGACTGTAATGTAAGAAAGAGAGATATGATATATATAGGCAGAATGAGAAGAAAGATAGACAGGGATTAAAATATAAAGAGAGGCAGAGTGACAAAGAGTCATAAGTTAAAGAGAAAGCAAAGGGAAGAGAGGGAGAGACACCCAGCCAGAGAGACAGAAAGACGGCGAGAGACCGAGAAGGAGAGGAAAATAGAGACCGTCGGGATATGAAAGTTGAAAGATAGATAGGCGGAGAGATAGAGAAACAGAGACAAAGAAATAAAGAGAGGGAGAGTGTCAGAGAGGCATTAGTTAGAGAGCGCAAGAGAGAGAGAGAGAGAGAGAGAGAGAGAGAGAGAGAGAAAGAGAGAGAGATAGAGATAGAGAGACACGGGAGATAGAGACACTGTAGAGACTGTAAAAAAGAGAGACCAAAAAATGTATAGGCATAAAGTTAGGAAGGAGAGACAGAGCCAAAGAAGTAAAGAGATGCAGAGTGACAAACGGGAATGAGTTAGAGTAAGCGCAAGAAGAAGAGGGGAGAGGGATAGAGGCAAAGAGATAGGGAAAGAGAGAGAGAGAAAGAAAGATGCAGAGAGAGAGATGGTAAAGACAGTCAGACAGAGAGATAACAAAATGAATAGGCTGAGAGATACAGAGACGTAGAAGTAAAGCAAGACAGAGCGACAAAGAGGTATTTATTAGAGATAGAGATAGATAGAGATAGATAGAGATAGAGAGAGAGAGAAAGGACATAGAGGGAGGAGGGAGATACAGAGACAGAGACAGACCCGTGGGTTAATTTTGTACAAAGAACATTTTTTCCCGTAATGGAGGAAATTATGGAATCAGAAAGTTACGTGCTCGCCAGTCGGATCATCCGAGCAAATCGGAAAATCCAAATCGCCTACGGATTAGAAAGATGACGATAAATGACACGAAGAGCTTACTAAAACACGAAAACTGGTAATGTCGACCGCATTAAAACAGTTGTAAACTTAGAAACGTAAAGGGTGACTAGACTAGAGAGGAAATGAGGAATCAAATACAGAGAAAGGGAGATACAGAGACGGATTCAGAGAAATAGAGATAGCGAGAGAGACAGAGAGAGAGAGAGAGAGAGAGAGAGAGAGAGAGCGAGAGAGAGAGAGAGACAGAAAAAGAGAGAGACTGAGAGAGAGAGAGAAAGAGAGAGAAATAGAGACAGAGAAAAGACAAACCCTTACCCGTCTTTCGCTCATCTGAGGCACCAGTAGACTGTTGTTCCTTTTGTATTCTTTATATGCAGACGGTCTTCTTCCTTTCTAAAATGAGATAATGGCTTCTTTTGCAGTGAAGACTTACATTATCTTCGATGTACATAGCTTCTGGACATTGGTATTCAAGGAATTGAATCAAGGTCACATTTGACTGTCTGTAACAGACTATTCTTTCTAAAATAGGTTTAAGGGGCCATCAGTGGGGTTTTACCCAATCAAACGTTTTCAGCTAATTTTTTCACGGGTCTTTTTGGACTGCACGTTGTTTACATAGCTCATAAACCCAATACAGCTGGTAATTGAATCGCTGCAATTGCTGTTGCATAATGAACCAACAGTGTTCAGGTTGTTTCAAGCCATTTTTTTTAAAAAGGGAAGAACCTCCTAAAATCCATTTTTCAATTTCATTCAATAACTGCCGTTTGCGCGATTTTGAAATATACCCCTTTTATGCGATTTGCACTGCAACCGGTGCACGATTACACGGTCGAGCAATGCAAATGGTGCACGGTTACACGGCAGACAAAGGCGAGAGAACGCAGGAATTCGAGAAACACCAGAGTTGCGCTCTACTCAAGCCAAAACTTCAGACGCTCATATTTCGCCTAATTTTGCTCCAAAACGGAAGAATTCGGTACTTTTCGGAATCAGAAGAACGGGATCTACATTTATCACAAAACAAAATAATTTTCACGCTGTCCTTTAAGTCCTGCTTGCTATAAAGTGCCAAACTTACTTATAAGCATGGTGAAGCGGCGTCCTTCCAGCGGAATCTCTACACAACCCCATACTTTTGTCAGAAAGCAACTGTTTCACTGTTCTTTCGTCTTCTGCTGCTAACGCATCCCAAATTCCAAAATATTTAGCCTAAAAATCGATAATTGATTGTTTGTTCATTAACAACCTGTAGCAACAGAAGTTTATCGTAGGTTTCACTAGCCTCCGAGGGAGAACCTTCTTGTGTTATGTCTAATTCACCCTGAAGTTGTTAAATTTTCAAAATTACGTTTTAAAAAGTCTTACATTCATAATCTGTTTCACTAAGTCGTCCTCGTTCTGATTGTTCAATAGTAAATCTATTCTTTTGTCCTTTACAACTGGGTCTAAATAAATCATAAATGCTGTTTTAGAAATCGACCTACATTGATTTAGTTGTCGCGTCCTTTCCATATTAATCAATCCAGGGTTTTGCCGAACATCCATTGCAGTAAAACCTTCGAAATCTAAAAATAGCATATTTGGGCAAAGCTTTTGTCATCCGCAGGATTCGAACCTGCGCCCTCCGAAGAGGACTGCGACCTGAACGCAGCGCCTTAGACCACTCGGCCAAAATGATACGGGTGTATAGCTATCGGCGCTGCTCTATAAACGGCGCTGACAAACCTGACAAACCAACTGAGGCGCATTTGACAGAAAATTTTATTAATTGTTGCTTACCTGATACAGAATCCCTAGCTCCTGCTTCATTAATAAGAAAATAAAGGGTTAGGTCTCCATCTAAACCACTGGCGGCCGCCCCGTAATGTAACGCGGTCCTGCCTTCCTATAAAAAGCAAATTGATGGGTTGGGGGATGTTTTACCCCATCTTTAGTATTTAATTCCAAGTTTCGCACATTCAAAATAGTTTGTACTATTGGAATGTGATTGAAAATTACAGCTATCATAAGGGAACTACATCCTGTTACAGGGTGAACTGCCTGAAAATGCATTTACCCAGAGAAACGGTATAGAGAGAGAGAGAGAGAGAGACAGAGAAAGAGAGAGAGAGAGAGAGAGAGAGAGAGAGAGAGAGATCCACCTTTGCCAACTGAGGCGAGACCATCTTTTCTACCGTAACTAGATCTCCACGACAAACTGCCGCCAAAAATTGCCGCCCTCTCGACGCGTTGACATTTTTCCTTTGACTGATGCTCTGAAATTGAAATTTTCAATGTGTTTGATTTAAATTTCACGTTTTCTTTCAATTTTAATCCCAGATCCCTTAGAATAGTACATGTGGGAAGATTGCGGCATCTCAGTTAATCTGGCACAACACAAAGGGCTTCTCTGTGTCATCTCAAAATATAACGTCTTAGCCTAGAATTAGTGAATGAGTGGGTTTTATGTGACGAAAGGACCTGTTAGATGTTATCAACATTAAAGTTCATTAAAGTTATTAACATTTAAGTAACTGATGTCTGGGGCAAATTACACATCAAAAGTGTGAATACTGCGTTTGAACTCATGCCCGAAAGCTAACACACACTCACACACTCACACACTCACACACTCACACACTCACACACTCACACACTCACACACTCACACACTCACACACTCACACACTCACACACTCACACACTCACACACTCACACACTCACACACTCACACACTCACACACTCACACACTCACACACTCACACACTCACACACTCACACACTCACACACTCACACACTCACACACTCACACACTCACACACTCACACACTCACACACTCACACACTCACACACTCACACACTCACACACTCACACACTCACACACTCACACACTCACACACTCGCACACTCACATACTCACACACTCACACACTCACACACTCACACACTCACACACTCACACACACACTCACACACTCACACACTCACACACTCACACACTCACACACTCACACACTCACACACTCACACACTCACACACTCACACACTCACACACTCACACACTCACACACTCACACACTCACACACTCACACACTCACACACTCACACACTCACACACTCACACACTCACACACTCACACACTCACACACTCACACACTCACACACTCACACACTCACACACTCACACACACACTCACACACTCACACACTCACACACTCACACACTCACACACTCACACACTCACACACTCACACACTCACACACTCACACACTCACACACTCACACACTCACACACTCACACACTCACACACTCACACACTCACACACTCACACACTCACACACTCACACACTCACACACTCACACACTCACACACTCACACACTCACACACTCACACACTCACACACTCACACACTCACACACTCACACACTCACACACTCACACACTCACACACTCACACACTCACACACTCACACACTCACACACTCACACACTCACACACTCACACACTCACACACTCACACACTCACACACTCACACACTCACACACTCACACACTCGCACACTCACACACTCACACACTCACACACTCACACACTCACACACTCACACACTCACACACTCACACACTCACACACTCACACACTCACACACTCACACACTCACACACTCACACACTCACACACTCACACACTCACACACTCACACACTCACACACTCACACACTCACACACTCACACACCGGGAGTACAAAGTGAATCACGCTTCGTTCAAGTATCAATCTAGACCACCATGTCATTTTTCCATTTGGATGCACCATAAATCCAACGCATGACTGCATCTGACTACCTCGGTTAATCTGTTATCTTTTTCAAGACTATAATTTAGAGAAAAAATGCTCACCGAATTGCTACCCGGCATGTTCGGCGGAGTGAGGGGGCGTGGGTCGACAGGAACCACTGTGCCCTGAACGGACAGTGGTAGTGGAGGCGGACGGAATTTGATGTAATCCATCCTGAAACTGACTATTACGTCTAAAGTAGAAGTATTCGATGCGAAATGAAAGAAAAGGCATATTGGCACGTGGAATGCTGCAAGTGTGAGATATGGTGCGGCGCTCACGCAACCTGCTCACCGGTCCCGTAGTGTAGCGGTTAGCACTCAGGACTCTGAATCCTGCGACGGGAGTTCAAATCTCCCCGGGACCTTTCTTTTGCCTGTTTGGGAATAAGTAAAACTGTGTGGTTCTTCTTTGTGAATTCTCTTCTTTAAACAGAGAAAGTTTTTGGACTCGTAAAAGGAGAGTGTGATGTCTTAGGTCGGAAGTTCTTGAAGTATACGAGGTAATTGAGCACAGAATGAAGCAATCCCAAATGAGGAGAGGTGAGGAACGCGAAGAAGCCGTCAAATGAGAGGCGTGTGCTTGAAAAGGCCGTTCCCGCAGCTACGGAAGGCATTTGACGTCATGCTTCGGAAAACAAGGTGTTTTGATAAAAGATGGACGAAATCACTATCATCCCTTTGTGTACTATTTCCCACTACATCACTATTTTTGGATTAACAGCTTGTTTTGTGTGAAATGCAGAGAACAAAAAGGTTTATTTTAATAAAAATAGGAAAGAAAGTCAAAGCTAGAAACACCTAATGACTCAGGACGAGCCATGAACGTAAACATGTTGCAAAATTTATTCGGTAATGCTAAAACTGGGAAAATTTCACTAAAATCAAGCTCGCTTGCAATTAGAACGGCGGAACAGTGCTGCGGGGGGCTGTGCTACTCAAACACCATTGTGTGCCTAACAAATTTATCACCCTCACAAAGCTACTTTGTCTGGTTTTGTTTCGAATTATTTCACTTTTAAAATGTTTGGTCTTCTCGTAAAATACGATGCCTCCCTCACTTTCTAGATAATTTTTTGTTTTGACCGTTATCATGTCGTAAAAACCAGGAACACGGCGAAGGTCACTTGGAAAAAAAGATAAAAATGGGACTTTGCCTCGTAAATTACGCCGCAAATCAAACAAACTCCAAACAGTTGTGGTTCACGTGAAGTTAGGGGGCAGAAAATAGAGAGAGACAGAGAGACAGAGAGACAGAGAGACAGAGAGACAGAGAGACAGAGAGACAGAGAGACAGAGAGACAGAGAGACAGAGAGACAGAGAGACAGAGAGACAGAGAGACAGAGAGACAGAGAGACAGAGAGACAGAGAGACAGAGGTTTCAGCACTGAATTTCGATAAACTGTTGTCGTTTAAAGGAATTATTTAATGAAAACTGTGATTTTTTGGGAAAAACAAGTACTCTTTTAAAATTTCGCTGAAAACAGTAGTTTTCCATCAATTTTCAGAGAAAAACAGCATGTAGAGGGGCGTTTGAAGGGGAAATCATCGGCTGACCGGGGCTTCCTTCCCCTCAGGGGCTGTTTGTAGGAGGATGCTCTTCGTCGACGCGGGCGAGTATCTTGGCAACGTAGATAATCCTCGGGAGGCCGTATTGTCCGCGCCATTTCCCCCTTTTCCGCCAAAAGATGACGAGGTGTTCTAGGATTTCTGGGGATTTTCTCTAAGAAGTTTTGAAAAACAGGGGGATTCGACTAACAAAGTCAGCTTTAAGAGATTTGAGTCTTTTATTGGTGTGGGAACTTAATTATCTGATACGCATTTCATGCAATCTCCGAAAAGCCGTGTAAAGGCCATCTATGGAAAGTGAAACTCCAAATCGCCGAGATTCCAGCGGTTATTTCGAACCCGTGTGTGTCAACCTTCGCGGCGGCGCTGCGAGAGACCCGTCGATAGCTCAGTTGGTAGAGCGGAGGACTGTAGATTGCTCAGATATCCTTAGGTCACTGGTTCGAATCCGGTTCGACGGAATGTTTTTGCTTTTGGCTAACAGTGAAAAACCCTGAAAAGAGAGTTTTCAATTTAATAACTAAAAATCCTTCGACTATTTTTTCTATTTTTGGAAGGAAAAACGTAGATTTTAAAGCACTTTCTTTTTGAACGTAGATTTTTAAGCATTTTTCTATTTCCCACAAGAGTGGTTGATTTGTGTGCGAACTTGCGCTCTCTGAGGTGTAAAGGAGGCGGAAATACACCAATTTCCGCAGGAGCTATGTTATTTGCAGGTGCGATCGCAGGTGGGTAGATAGATTATTTTAAAAAATAGTACAAAGATCAGAATTCTCACAAAAAAGGCTACGGGAATGAAATTTATAAAATTTAAAAGCCCCAATATGAAATTAATGAATTTAATTTAAAAGCCCTAAAATGAAGACTTCAAAAAGCCTGACCCAGTAACAACGACTGTATGTCTGCTGTTTAACCGGGCTTCGCGGGGTGTTTTTGTTTTTGAATTTTAGGCCGCCATTTTCGCTTTTGCCCTTAGGTTACGTTTACACTGATTTAATTTAACTATTTCTGTATTTAAGTGATCTTATTCAACTTTAGTCGTTATTAGACGCATTTCTTAGCTTTTATCTCCTCCCAAGCTGCCTGTGAACGTGCTTTCTGGGGAAACCCCTGTATCTGACCGTACAGCGTGTCTCGGCTGGCGGCAAGGACAGCTGTCTGATAAAACACGTTGCACCGACCGCTGTCTTTGACACAGACGGCTGCACTTTGATGAAAGAACGTGTGCTTTCCTCCATTTGGAGGCGAGAGTCGATATTGGAGGCGAATCGCGTGACTTGGCTCATGAAACGGCGTTAATCCCGTCTGGCGAATTGCCAACGCACTCCTACTTCCGGGAAGCTCCAAGTTTCTGTGTGGAAACTTGAATTTTTACGTTGTTGGCCCAAAAACCTTCAATTTTTGCGTATTATTTGTGATTTTTGTTGTCTAAACAGCAGATAACGCATCAGTCACGTGCGTATAATCTATTTCCGTCGTCCCCAGCCTGATTTACGACGGCAAACATGGTTCTGGTCAAATGGTCAGGCGATAAATCATTATTACCCGCATAATTATCGCCTCATCACCAGGAGATCAAGGCAATCCACCGTTTGGAGAGGAATATGGCGATAATACGAGACGTCACGGTGTGTATTGGGGCTAAAAATATCAATACAGTTGTAAAAATACATTATTTATGTTATTTAGTGCAGTTACTACATAAAAATCTCGCATTATGTCGTGTTTTCCAATCCCGCCAGGGCAATCCGTGTGTTTTCGCCGTGCAACCCTCGGTTTCCTGCCTTCTTCCCTGTTTTTCGCACGGTCACCTGCCTGTTTTCGTCGCCAGCCGAGGGTAAACAGCTAATTTCATGTTGCCACCGTTATTTTGGTTGTCCTGTTGACTTTCGCCTCGTCACATTACCTCGAAATCTGGTTTTTGGAGCTCGCACGTGCTCCAAAAATCAAATACACGTATTTTGCTGGTGGAAAACAATGGGTATGTCGACTTTTTTTTCTAAAAATAATTTATTGAAATACTTTTTATGTGTGCGGTATTTTTATATAAACGATAAATTATTCAAATGTAACGCATTTTCCGTAGCACGGAAGTTCCCTTTTTCGCCACGGCAACGGCCCAAAACTCATATATTCATGTTTTCAATTTTTGACCTTACAAACTTCATAGCTCTTGTATTTTTGCTTATTCTCGTGTTAATTGGCCCCATCACGATCTTACTACGGTAGTTCTTGGTCCTACCGCGATTCTTAGCACCGTCTTTTGGCATTTAGCCAAAAGGGTGTGCTTCCGCCTATTTCCCATAATTTTTGCCTTTCTCTTTAGTATTTTATTGCAAGAGCGGAGTTTCATCCGCTGGCTTTCGCTTCCCCATTTGTAACTTAGTGAAATTTATGTTTATTTATCTTTTTTACACCGCCCTTTGCCTTAAACTCACCGCCAAAGTATGCTCCGTTCTAGCCGCTTCCTTGTCTCCGCCATGTACCGAATTTCCATGCCAGGTCCCAAGAGAGGCAGGGTGCCGGCCCATTTCAACAGCGGTGAGTGCCATTTTATGTGAAAATATACGAGAAATCCAGTTTTTTTTTCCAATATCTCGTTTTGTGGACTCATTTTTCTTGTTCCCAGCCTTCCAATGGGTATTCTGATTCATTTTCGCTACGGGACGTATTTTCTTTTTTTGAACGGTTTTTACTGGACTTTTTTTTGCTCTACCTCAAATTTTGGAGTCATGAACGTCGCCTATTGTTCCGCTATTCTCTATGCGTCTCTCTGCACCTCTCTCTCTCTCTCTCTCTCTCTCTCTCTCTCTCTCTCTCTCTCTCTGTCTCTCTCTGTCTCTCTCACTCTCTCTCTCTCTCTCTCTCTCTCTCTCTCTCTCTAAACGCTGTTTCCCCCTGTTTGTTGAACCTTTCCATTTCGCCGTCTCGCCTCCTGCGTCCCTTCGTCGTGGTTTCTCCGCGCCACAGCTGTTTTTCCTTGACAGATACGCCGTTGCACTGGGGAGAGCACTTTTCAGCAAGAATGGAGGCCACTCTTTACAGTTTCAATGTTCGGACTTTGCCGTTTTACCGGACATTCCGTTGTTTTGCAGCGGAAGCGGGGTGTAATATTTGTTTGTCCATTCAGGCGGGGCGCAACTACTCGTGTTTACGCCATCTTATCGCCGTTGTTGCAAGGGAATCCCCCGTTATGGGAGGAATATGACAGGCAATAGTTGCAATTCGCACCATAGCTGGACGCAAGGTGCTTGTGGTACCTACGTATTTCGGCGTTTGTTGGAAAATGGTGGCGAAAATTAACTGGGGGCTTACGTGGAGTCCTAGGTACCATTTGGAGGGCCTACGGGCCGAACCCCCAATCATTCCATGTCCAGCTATGATTCGCACGGATTGTCTAAAGAGTGGTAGTTTAGCGGTCGAATGAGGTTTTCTTTGCATTTTATGGCTAAAAGATCGAGGACAAGTTGAAAGTACGAAAAACGAGTCCCCCAATAGTAGAAACGACAGTACCACAGCCACTATCATCTTACGCATAGCGACGAAATGAAGAAAAGACAAACAGTGGATTGAAAGGAGGAAAGTGTTTTCCTTGCCGATCTCGAGTCTTTGTCTCGTGGCAAAAACAGACCACAATGCGGGTCATAGTGCGAACCTGGGTTTAGTGGTTGCTTGTCCGCCAAGAATGACAAATAGTTGTGGGAAGGATTTTATCAAAGGCGCCTGGAAGGCCAGAAAGTTCGAATAAACAGACAGTTAGGCGGCTTCTAAAAAAAAAGTCCTGTCAGATTATATTTGGCTTAAAGAGAGTCTCACAGTGAGAGTACAGTGGGTCGAATAGAAATTTGTGTACACTAGCAGAAAAAATAAAGTTACAAAAACACAAAAAACGTGGTATTACGGTAATGTTGGGGGTCACACACACGGGCGGGCGTACATGAGCAAGCTACCTGGGGGGTCCATTTTGCACGAACCCCCATGTTTCACATAAGACATGCGACACACGAGTCCCACAAGTGAAAATGATTGTTTGGGGCGATCGCTCACTGAAAATCACGGTTCATGCTCTTCTATTTGGGCAAAATTCTGTCACGGGGGTGTCCCGCGGGAGGAGTTAATTAAAAATGGCATATTAGGGTTGTAACTCCTCCAAATTTTACGAAAATGCCCTGTTTGATAGACTGAAGCCTTTGCAAACAGTGTAAGGGCATTACCACGGTGGATTTTATATACGACTGATGGGGGTTCGCTGTGTTACCCCCAAAACTCATATTTCATATGGTGGGTGCTGTTGACATCCCAGGTGTGAGGGTGAAACCAATTATGGCCCCCTGAACAAGTCCTTTGTAGATCTCTGTTCTAAAACTCTCCACCGTGCGTGTTGTGCAAAGAGAGTGGGCGTTTTCTGTAACCTTTTGCAGAATAAGTGTATGAAAACAGGAAGGTAGCCCCGCACGTGTTCCTTGGACCGGACCAGGCGGCGACGAATCGTCCCGACGGCTGTTCTAATCTCGATCGAAAAAAGACCACCTGCGTTGGAACTTTGTTCAAAGGGGTATTGTCAAGGAAAGGGCTAATCTTTCTTCTGTCTTCGGGGAAAGTACTTAACGCCCGTTCAGACGAACACTTTCCACCAGCTGATCTACGAGACAGCCTTTATCGAATCTCCTTTTCTCCTCTGGTTTGCCTTGATCTTCAGACTGACCTTCCCCACTCCACTTTCGCTAATCGAATCGATCTAATCCAGTTTGCACCGGAAATGCGCCCGAGTCTGTGCTGTGGCACTTTGAGTAAATTCTTTGTTTAGTTTTTGGATGATACGCAAAGATTCGGTCATTCTTTGCACTTTAAGAACGCTTGTCCTTGAAATTGGACGTGCGGTTCAGCAAAACACCGCCGGGTTTTAAACTGGGCCGCGGACGAATTGTTCAGTTTCTTTGGCGAGAAATAAGAGTTCACAGAGATGAGGAAAAAACGATCCTCGGGGCTCAAAACTCAAACCTCGGCAAGAGACGACGGGGGTTTTATTTGCGGCAGCCCCCTCAAGTACATTCAAAAAGTTTGCGACAAACCCTCTCCCTTAAGAAAAAAATAGGAAAACCCAAATTTAACACCCCTAGCACCGCATTCTGCGAAGCTTGAACAGCACGCCTTTCCCATCTTAATGTCTGAAAGAACTCGATGGACAAAAAAAACATGGATTAGGCACTTTGCCAATTCCCTGAAATTCGCCAGCTGAGAAGAGAGATCCGCCACGAAAAGCACTCGCGATTTGCCAAACCGTGTGTGTTAAATAAAAAAAAAACTCTGAAGATTGGCAAAACAACTCCAGAAACTGGGATCCCTTGAAAAACTTCTGTTTTTGAAGGTACCATAATTTCCAATGGGAAAGACCGTAGGACGTTCGTTACTCATGCTGAGCTCCATCAATGTTTCAAAATAAGGCGAATCAAACGAAAAAATTGAGATTTTCGAAAGAAGGCCTATTCTCTGATGTTTCAATGAAAGGTCTCGACACACAGTAGCCTCACCAACCTTTTATGGTGCCACTGACCAAATGACTGGGCTAGCCGTATAATCTGTCTCAGCCCAAAAGGTCGCTTTCCCCATTATCAAAGAGTTTTTTTGGCGGGAGGTCAGTGGGCGGGCCCGCGTCCAGGCGTCTCGGCCGATAGCGCTGATTTCAGTACCCGTTGTGGCCCGGGCTCCCACACGGGGGAGACCCCCGCCCCTTTAAACTCCTTGAACATTTGTTTGTTGTTTGCTCAGACTGAACTCCCTCCTTGTTTTGTCCTCCGTTGACTGATTCATTAAGAACTCACACGAGCGAGAGATGGCTCCTCCAGTAACTACCGCCAGCCACGCTGAACGCATCTCTGGTGAGTGACGAACGACGTGGCTGGTTTCTTTTTTTTCAATTTGGAATTCTTGTTTTCATTCACAGCCGTGTGATTTTCTGGCTTACACATTCTCACAAAACACGAACTGTATCAAATCTAATTTCAAGAATTCGGAATTTCAATTCACACCAGTCATGCTTGTCCATGTGTCTGAAAAATTACATTCCACAAATGAGCGTTTGCAAAAAAAAATATTTTATGAGACTTTGAAAGAATGAAATCACATTCTCCCCCATCCACCCTTGGGCAATGCCCTGAGACTTTTTCATAAAAATCAAACATTAACAAGCTACTCGTGGGGCTGTTTTGTGCGACCCCCCCACATACAGTTTGGCCCAAGTCTCCCCAAATTTGATATTTGAAAGTACCCCCCCCCCCCCCCCAATTTTTGAAAGGCCCGCATAGAAATCCCCAAAACCAAGGCCCCACAAGCACCACGTTTCCAGTATGCTAAACAACCCCCTTTCCCTTGTAAATTGTGAAAATCTCGCCGTTTTCCAATTCCCGCCGTCTGAAAACGTGCGATTGCGTCGCTGTGTTAAAGTGCTGTTTCCGGGGAAACGCAATGTCGCGGAATGGCATGCGCGTGCCGCCAAAAATACGACCCAGCCGTGTTGTTTTCGTTTGATTTTGGGATTCGCCGCGCCTCCGCTCTCGCGCACTTTTAGGCCCATTTCTATCACTTTTTGGTGGTTTTTTGTTGATTAAATTGGCAAAATTTCTTTCCTTCAATTACATAATTAAAATTTTATTTTTGAAAAATCAATTTTCCCGCAAAAATCCGTAACTTGAAGACTTTCTTTTCGAAAACTCTTGTTCTCTGTCCTTCTCCCTGCTCTCTTTGATCCCTTCATGTCTCCTCCGTGTAAATCCCGCCCAGACGGTGGCTTATCGCCCATTTCCATCGGTCAGAGTGCAATTGTGTCTGCGTCCCCCCACACGCCGCTCTCTTTTCTTCTTATCACCGCCACTTTGCATTCAACGCTCTCCACGAAAAGTTGCCATTGATTCCAGCCGATCTTTCGTTTTTTCTCCAAGAATAACTGAGTTTTTTTTCCAGAGATTTACCGTAGCTCGTGGATCGACTTGGAAGCCAGACCGGAGACCTCATCGAACAAGGCAGTTCAACCGACACAGCAGCACGCAGAACACCCCGTCAGAATGCCCAACATCAAAGTAAGTGAGAGATTTCTTTGGTTCAAAGGGGTTTTGGCGATTTTCAACATTTTATACTTTCTAAAAAAATGTTCCAAAAATGTTTTTTGAGAGTTTTGTTTCATTTTTTGGTTTTATTGTTATAAAATCTGGGTTTAATGATTTTCCCCGCCCGGTATAGAAAAAAGTTGGAATTTGTTCTTAGACACTCATTTTATAAGGAATTCATCATTTTGCTGTAAGAATTTTTTATTTTTAAGCCAAAAAATCGGATTTATTTGAAATTTCAGTCTGCTTGGCTTAATATGTACTGAAATAGATCGCCCGGTTAGAAAAAATAGCTTTATAAAGACATATTCCGTGCAAACTTATCCGAGGGATTTATCCATGTTTTCCCAGATTTGAGGGGGGTGAAAATCCGAATCTGCATGGGATTTAGGAGGATTTTTTGTTGTTATCTCGTCTTCTCATATTGAATTTTATTAAATACGCCAATTTCGAGCCACGTAAGCTGAGGCTTTTGAAAAATGGCTTTTTTATTGGAAAATAATATAAAAAATATGAAATTCACCCACCTCGGTTGAAATCGGGTCATGTTGTAATGTGGTTGGTCGCGTAAAATTCGCGCAAAATGATGAAAACGTAATCATACGAGGACAGGGTGTGGATTGGGGCCCAAAAACCAAGTAATCCAAAATCCAATGGCCCAAAAACCGCTTTTCATGGTCCTCCATACAAAGCAACCCCCACAAATCAAGGTGCCGCAAACACCACGTGTCCAGGTATGAACGTAATCCATCAAATTTGGCTATTGTCCCCGTGTTGTTGAATTTAATACTCAGCCTTGCGTAATAGCTGGCCTAAACCTTACGTAAACCCCCTTTCATCCGCCTATTTTCAGGTTTTCTCCGGCTCTTCTCACAAGGACATCAGCCAGCGCATCGGCGAGCGTCTCCAGCTGGAGGTCTCGAAGGCCTCTCTGAAGAAGTTCAGCAACAAGGAGACCAATGTGGAGATAGGAGAGTCTGTGCGTGGAGAGGACGTCTACATCATCCAGTCGGCCGCCGGAGAGATCAACGACAATCTTATGGTTTGTTTTTCATCATTTTCCATTAAAATTGGTGATTTTATTACTGTTTAAGTGTATTTTAATTAAGTGTATTTTAAACTAATTTATACATTTTCAGGAACTCCTCATCATGATCAATGCCTGCAAGATCGCCTCCGCCAGCCGAGTGGCTGCAGTGATCCCCTGCTTCCCCTACGCTCGCCAGGACAAGAAGGACAAGTCCCGCGCCCCCATCTCCGCCAAGCTGGTTCGTTTTTCTCTTTACATTTGAATTTTGGGACAACGTATGGATTTTCTATATTTTTACAAGCTAATTTTGGGCTACCGTACCCTAACCTCTCATTTCCAGGTGGCCAACATGCTCTCCGTGGCTGGAGCCGACCACATCATCACCATGGACCTCCACGCCTCCCAGATCCAGGGCTTCTTCGACATCCCAGTCGACAACTTGTACGCCGAGCCCGCCATCCTGAAGTACATCAGGGAGTCCATTCCCAAGTGGGAGACGTCGGTCATAGTCTCTCCCGACGCCGGAGGAGCCAAGAGGTTGGCTTTTTTCAGTGGAAAAGCTTATTTATTTGTCTTAGGGTTACATCCATCGCTGATCGCTTGAACGTCGACTTCGCTTTGATTCACAAGGAGAGGAAGCGAGCCAATGAGGTCGAGAAGATGACGCTGGTTGGAAGCGTTGAGGGCAAGGTGGCCATCCTCGTCGACGACATGGCCGACACCTGCGGAACCATCTGCATGGCCGCCGACAAGTGAGTGTTTTTTTTTTGATTTTGGGAAATGCGGAAGGGGTTTTTACGCTGAAGGACCGCATGTTTTAAAAATGTAGCTTTGAATCCAAGCCTAGCCCACTCATAAGGAGCGTAGTGTGAGCTCACCCCAGAGTAAGGGGGTAATTGCCCAAACTGCGGAAGATCAGACGAGTTAGGCACTCATTTCGTTAAAGAAGGGTCAAATGACCCCTTATTTGTCCCAAAACTTACAGTTGGGTAGCTGCAATGACGGAAACTGTTGATTTCAAAATGCCATGCATACATTGACACAGTTCTGTCGCTTGGGTCGTGGCAAGACCTCCGCCCTTTAAAAATTGCCTATAGGGAAACCTAGCGATACCTCCCTTCAATAAAAAATTTTTTCGTGGCGAGACCCCCCCAAGCCGTCAGTCGAGCTGAAGCCCATGCATGATGCCAAGGGAACCGCCAAGTACCTTTGGGCTCAAAAACTTTGAATTAGAACCCAACATTGAATTATCACCATATGTCAACAAACTTGTTTGTCAGAAAAATTTCTAATGGTAGATTATGGCTCAATTCTGGGCGTTCTTGTTTTAAAATGCTGGTGGGGTAACCCCATTGATTATTTAGGGGCTCAAATGTTTGTAGGGCGCCCTTCGGCACAACCGCAAACTTTTCTTATTACCCCCCCCCCCCAATGGGGAGCTAATTTGTGCGGAGACATTCTTTTTCTTGTTCCATGTCGCATACCTCGGTAGGGGATTGTCAGCTTACTTTAGCTTGAGGGAAGCAGATGCCGCTAGAAGATGCGGGGGTAGGCATTAGGTATTTAGCTAAAATCATCCATGAGGGCATAAACTTAAAGGGGGTTACTTAATTTTAGGCCCCAAAAGTTGATTGTCGGTACGTCAAATGACTGACCCTCCCGATGTTTGGCATGTGGAGGGTTTGCCGCAAAATAACGAATGTGTTGCAATATTCCAATAGAATTGCTTTCCTTTTTTCTCTGAACTAATCCAATTCTTTCCAGACTCGTCGAGGCCGGAGCCGAGAAGGTGTACGCAATCTGCGTTCACGGCATCTTCAGTGGACCCGCCATCCAGCGGCTGAACAGCTCCAAGTTCGAAGCCGTCGTCGTCACCAACACGATTCCCCAGGACGAGAACATGAGGCAGTGCCCCAAGATCCAGGTTAGTTTTTCCCCTTTTTGGTGATTTTTGGCAGTTTTCGCACTAATACTCCTTATAATTCCCTCTAATCCCTTGTTTTCAGTGCATCGACATCTCCATGATCCTGGCCGAGGCCATCCGCCGTACCCACAACGGAGAGTCCGTCTCCTACCTCTTCTCCCACGTGCCGATCTGCTAATTCTTCACTTCCCTTCCTTTCTCTTCCACGTTGTTCTGTACGTATCTCTCAATGTATGTATTTGTTGACTATAGTGCCTTCGCGGTGTTCCCTCAGTTTACGAAATTTGTGGTAGATTGGCGAGTCGCCGACTCGCGAAAGATCCTATTGTTTGTTCGAACAGAACTCAATAAACTTGTTCTCCTGAAAAACCGTTGTTATTTTTCTCCTGGGCGCTCCAAACAAAATACCGCCGTCTGCGGCTGCCATCGGCCGTCGATCGATCGCCCCTATCAGTTCGTCACTGGACTTTTACAGCAACACACGATGAGGGCTCTCCTGCTGCTGTTGGCTGCCACGGCCTCCAGGGCTCAGGTGTGGAGGAGTGGAGACAACTCCACCATAGCCGGCTGCAGGTACTTTTTAAAAAATAATTAATTTATCCTTTTTTTAATTTTATTTTTAACAAAATTTTTTATTATGCCGTTGTCAAGGCGAGTTGATTTACGGCTGCAACCTTCGTGAAGTTGATTCCAGGGCTGGCAAAGGGCCGCCCCGCAGTAAAAATTCGGGCCCCGCCCCGGCCGGCCCTTAAATTTGCCTGACTTTTGTATTGGTTTTTGGAGACCGGGCCGACCCTCAAATTTGCCCATTCCACGACAATTTCTCCGCGGCATTTTCTCCGCGACTTTTTCTCCGAAAAAACGACAATTTCTATGAAAATTTCAAAACTCCCGCCAATGGCGACTTTTTCTCCGCGTCAATTTCTCCGATTGGATTTTCCCGTTTAAAATTTTTGTTTTTGGCTTTTAAAGACATTTTTAATGAAAATTTAAATCGTGCTGGATATTTTGTTGTAGTTTTGCATGAAAAGTAACTTTAAGCGTAACTTTCGTACCAGCGTTCGAATTGTGCGTCTAATTTGTACATGAAATGCGCCATTTTTTGCATCTGACCTATGCTTGTAGTTTCTACACGCTAACCTTAGGTACTCGTCCAAATTCCGCGCGCTGCGACGGCGGGAATGCGGCAGTTTGAGTATTGCCCCATTTTTTCTATGGAGTAAGGTTTGTCGCCGATGTTTAAAAACTGTTACATAGGGATGAGTGTCGGAAAATGCACCCCTGCGGTCTCTTAAATGGAGAAAATCCTGGAAAAAATAGTATTGCTGCGTTATTTTTCTTACAATATTTCATATCATGCACAACTTTTTTCCCCTTACTTTGTCATATTTTTTGCGTTACAATTTATTTTCTTGCAATTTTGCTCTTTTGCTTCAAAGAAAAAGTTGTTATGTATTGAAAACGATCGAAAAGGGTAAAAAATGTTATAAGTGGTGAAAACCAGTTAACGAATCTTATTCGGAGAAAAGGTCGCAGTCGGAGAAAATGTCGCTCGGAGAAAAAGTCGTTTGGGCCGGAGAAATTGTCGTTTTCCCCGCCGGAGAAAAAGTCGTGGAATCAATTTGCCAGACCTGGTTGATTCCACTGAAACATATTTCTCACTGGCCGACTTGAAAAAAGGCTTGCCTTACGATTAGCCGTCCGAATAAAACATCCGTCCATCCGAGTGAAGTTTTTCTCTAGACTTTGGCAAACTTATTTTTCTTTTTGAATTCCTAGTTATGTTATTTTTTCGGATGCAACCTTATCACTCACTGTTTCAATTTCTCGTAAATTTTCAATAGATTTTTGATACGCATAGGCGTGCAGTGTCAGATGAAAATTTGAGCCCCTTTGATCATTGATGCTGAGAACCAAAGATGGGAAAATCAAAGGTCGGCTTGGGCCAACCCGGGCCGGCCCGGTCCTGGTAGACCCGGGCGATTTTGATAATGATATTTTTATGTAACTTATCACGGTTAATATTTTTTCATTATTTTTGTTGGGAAACATCGTTGTCTATCTAGATACACAGGTCCTGTACATTTCAACTGTAAAACTTTTTTCTATCTTTTAGGGAAAAAAAGATTTAGATGCCGAAGCAAAAGTTACATAAATTTTGCTGAGAAAGAGATGGTTTTGGATTCGGGAGAAAATATGAGAAAAATGAGCGAAATAAGACAAAATTCTTACAATTTCAAACATGAATTTTTCTCCAGAATTTTCTCCAGAGAAGGTTTCAATTCTTATTCTCCGTTTTCTAACACATGTATAAAACCCCCAATTCTAGCGCAACATTTAGCTCACTAAAGAAAGTTTTGTAAACAAACGAAAACGACAAATAAAAAAATGAAAAAAAAAGATAATATAATGGTCGGACGTTTTTTCGGACCGAGCCAAAAACATCTGCCCGCCTATTGGTATGACCCAGTCACGATGTCACTCACATGATCAAGGTTCGATCCCGGCGGGAACACTTCCATTTTGCTTACTTAGACTTTGTTCAAATGCGAAAGAGAAAAGACTTTGGGGGGGGGGGTTTAAAAATTCATTGCAAGCTGAAATCCGGGTCCTAAAACTACGGATCTGCCCGGGCCGAAGGATTTTGGGGCCAAGCCCGTGTATTTTACAAAATTTTACTGTTTCTATAAATTGATACATTAACCATAACCAGTGGCTTGGCCGTGAAAATCACATCATGCTGTTTTTTTCCGCAACAGTTTTGTTTACCATTTTTTCGACTGGTCGTTTTTCTCAACGACTAAGGATTAATGGGTGATTCCCGTACTGGGAAATCCTGTTTTACAGTAATCTTGGTTGTAAGAACCACCACTGTAATTTTGTTTACTCCCACTTCCGGCCTTTAGAAATAGTTGTTGGGCGCAGGTTTTTCGAATTGCTGGGGCGCAGGGATAACAAACACTGAGGCCAGGCCGAGAAAACTTGAGACAGGGGCGACCCGGGCCGGCCCGAGTTTACCATTTTATAATGTAACTCTTTTCAAAATGCGTATTTTCAAGTTTTTTTGTTACAAAACATAATTCTGATCGTGGAAAACATACTGTGTTAAAAAGGATTCGAACTATCCTATATAAATTGTGTATTTTTTCATGGCTTAGTGGCTGATAGGTTGGACTGACAATTCGAAGTTGCCCCAGTTCGATCCCCCGTCGACAAATCTTTTTTGTCTTGCTTGTTTTTTTGTAATTGTTATGCTAGAGACACATTTCCTGTGCATAGGTAGTGTAAAACTTTTTTTCTCTAACCTTTAGAAATTTTGACCCGGGGCTAAGGGCCGGGGGGGGGGGGGATTGGGGACCCGGCTGGCCCTGAGCCACCTGCTAGGGGTTTGGATAAATGAATGACATTTATGACTCTATGAAAACCAATTACATCTATTTCTTAGTGCTGACTGCTCTATCACGGGTGCCGGAGACCTGTCCTGTTGGCAAAACTCTCTCAACTTCTTTGAGACGGAGCTAATGGTTCAACTGAGGCACTACATTTCAAACCAAGTATTATTCTGTGTTTTTTGGTTTTAAAAAAGCATTATCAGATTGACATAGACCAGTGGCACAGGCGGCATGGAATGCCCAAAGGACAGGACTACGATGTGGTTAGTACAGTAAATACGGAAATGTTCAGAAAAAATCACTTTCAGTTAGCACAGCAGATGGAAAATACTTTTGTTGGACAGCTGCGACCAAAGGACGACGTTTTGGAGGAATCGGTCGTCAAGAGGGTAGCCAAGATACTTTCCGACAGGGTTAAGGATGTAAGTGAAACAGCGAAAATTTGTGGCGAGTGTTATACAATTTCTCATCAGTCAAGAGATTTTGTGGAAACTTTTCAAACGTCGAGGGATACTTAACGACGAAATATTAGTTTTTATTCGAAAGGTTGCCGTGTGAACCAAAAATTCCATGTGGCTGTTCGCCCACATTTATATAAGCGGTGGTGGGAGTCTTTTCGCCTCTTGCTCAGTGGCAGAGCCTGTGTCTTGTAATCATAAGGTCGACGGTTCAATTTAGAGGCAATCTTTTTGCACCATGCAAAGCATAATGATTTTTACGGTAATTATATTCGCGTCGTCCTGAGTGGAACCATTCAACGTTTTTAGATCGCAACCAATGCAATGGACAAAGTACCGCTCTACACGTGTCCTCTTCCCTGCGACTACACCTTTGACGCCTACAGGATTCTTTTCATCACATCGGTAGTTTCGCCAATAATATCACAGCATACTGCAATATATTCAGATGGTTCTCAACGGGGTGCTGGCCATCGCCATTATTCCTGCCTTTGTTCGGTCGCTGCGTTCTGAAGACGACTCTGACAGGACGCCTTTGCAGCCTGTGCCAGAAGAAAGTTCCTGAGACACACTCATTTTCTATTTTTCATACCTTGCCTTATCTATGGGTCACTTCACTTACCACATGTGATATTAAAAATCTTGCCTTGCTTTAAAAGCCTTTTTATACATAAATGTTAATCTTCATTTGAAAGTTGTTCAGAAGAAGCAAGCGTGTGGCGCATAGTTACAGTGAAAGCAGAAATGACGAAAACTGTGATTAGATGACTGATGAGCTAGATGCCGAGGCGATGCTGATGCCGACGGAACAATTGGACGTAAACGACAATTACAAGGAAGTTAGTTTTCCTGATAATACAGCACACAAAGTGTTCAAGAGAGTTTTCCTGACCATCCAAAGTCGCTGAAAATAATGTAAAATTATGTCAGTGGGACAGTTTTAAAATTTCGGTGATGCGGGGGTTTCCTGTTCATTTTCCCACTCAGGCTATTTGTGGAAGGGGTTACTACTTTAATTTAATTAATTAAAAGCAGCACATCACGAAAACGGTGCTGCTGGGTCTACCCCTATAGCCCACTTAGAATAAGTGACATCCACTTTCATATAAGAAACATGCAAAGCATGCTCTGTCAACGACTGATTAGTCTACGAAATCAAAAGAACATGGGTGGAAAATTCTAATTCTATTGTTATGATTCCAATTTGGCCACAACTATAATCACTATTTGAAATTTTGACGAAAAACAGTGTATCACTTGACTTCAAAACTGATTTTTAACCCCAACATTATATATTTTCTGTGATCAGCTAAAGTTGATCTAATTTTAATCTTAAAGGGCTCGTAAGGGGCCTTTTCAGAATCGTATGCTAATGAAGACTTGGCAAGCATTTTGCGCACGGCCGTTGTCTGGAGCGGTGTTCGGGAAAATGATTTCGATTGAAATGGGCCAATTTGCATACGGTTCATTTCCAAACTTAAAAGGCCCCTTACGACCCCTTTAAGAAAACCTCAGGGGATCGTTTTTCGTTACACACCGACTTCAAAATTTTCCCTTGAAGAAAGTAGGTAAACAGAGTAATAATTAAGCGGAGTTGCGGCATGGGGTAGCAGTTCATAATTGATGTTTGCAGCGTCCATGGGCCTGGCCGGAAGCACAGGATCATTGTTACATTCCCAACAATGATTGCGATCTTTTGGTAAATTCCACCCATGACTATTACCGCAGAGTGGGACAAAGTGAACTTCTTGACGATCTGGAGCACTCCTACGCCATGCAGTTGCCAAAAGTACTTGTTTTAACGTTCATATTAGACTGGAGAAGTTTAGGTTGACTCCACTGAAAGCGCTTTGCTTCAAGAAGAAAACGATCCTAGTTGTTCACATATGGTAAGATTCTAAGAAATGCAAGCAAAATCAGCTTCAGAGTGGATTATTTTTCGAATCGGTTTGCTGTCGTTGGGAAAATTGTGAATTTTCTGCCGAAACAAAGGAAGAGCTTAATGAACACATAAGTAAGTAAATGTGTCGGTGAAAAAACCTAAAGTCACGCTGACTTTCTGTTAACAAAATAATGGTGATTATTTCTGTATGTGAACAAAGCTTAGCTTTATTTTTACAAAGCTTATTAAGTTAACCTGAAAGTTTGTAATACAAATGGGTTTCAGATTCTCATATTGCTAGGGGAATGAGGACTTGTCTCTGGAGAACATGTTCGAAAGCGGACCATCAGTACTCCGCCAGGTTAGTGTCACCCCTCTTTAATACTAACCTTTTTTTAGATATCTCCTAAAACGCCACGTAGCATCTCATATTGAATGGAAGCCACACAACTGTCCACACTGTGGGAAGACATTTCCCACTACTGAGAGGTAGACTATAAGTTTGCACAAAGCAGATTTTTTGTAGGTGTCGTCTCCATGTGCGATCCGTTCATGAAAGGGAGGTCAAATACAAATGCGATGTCTGCAATGAGTTCTTTAAAACAACTTCTGATCGAAGCCATCACATGAATAGGAAACACAAAAGTAAGCCTTGCTTACTTTTGAAACTAAAGATATTTTTAGAACTACGGGTAAAGTGCTCTGGGTGTAACAAAATGTACGCAGGAAAGTACGAACTGAAAAGACATGCTTGTGTCTGCAAAAGAAAGATGACAAATAAGAAAACGTCCTGCAACGCAGTGATTTATTTGTATTAATAAAATGAGATTTTTTGAGTACGTTTTTAGCAAAAACCAAGTTTGCATATCTTATCAAGGTAATTCAAATCGCTCGGATTTATCAGAAAACCTGTCTCAAAAAATATTGCCGTCTCTGCATTTTCTATAGTTCGTGCCAAAACTACTTCGGACCAACGTGCCAATGTTTTAATGTTGATCCTAGAGTAGAGCGTGTAATATAGGATACTCAGGCCGGGTACGCAGTCAAATTGGCCGAAGTAGATTTGGCGAGGAGTATATATCGCTTTGTGAGGACATTTTGTTTCGAATGTTTGAAAAGTCCGAAAGAAGAGGAAAAGTCTTAGTGAGGAAGAGTTTTCAGTGACACTCTTCCTCAGTGGGGAAGAGTTGTGAGTGACACTCATCTCCAGTGGGCAAGAGTTTTCAGTGACACTCTTCTTCAGTGAGGAAGAGTTTTCACTTACACTCTTCCTCAGTGAGGAAGAGTTTTCACTTACACTCTTCCTCAGTGAGGAAGAGTTTTCACTTACACTCTTCCTCAGTGAGGAAGAGTTTTCACTTACACTCTTCCTCAGTGAGGAAGAGTTTTCACTTACACTCTTCCTTAGTGAGGAAGAGTTTTCACTTACACTCTTCCTCAGTGAGGAAGAGTTTTCACTTACACTCTTCCTTAGTGAGGAAGAGTTTTCACTTACACTCTTCCTCAGTGAGGAAGAGTTTTCACTAACACTCTTCCTCAGTGAGGAAGAGTTTTCAATGACACTCATCCCCAGTGGGGAAAAGTTTTCAGTGACACTCTTTCTCAGTGAGGAAGAGTTTTCACTTACACTCTTCCTTAGTGAGGAAGAGTTTTCACTTACACTCTTCCTCAGTGAGGAAGAGTTTTCACTAACACTCTTCCTCAGTGAGGAAGAGTTTTCACTTACACTCTTCCTCAGTGAGGAAGAGTTTTCACTAACACTCTTCCTCAGTGAGGAAGAGTTTTCAATGACACTCTTCCTCAGTGAGGAAGAGTTTTCACTTACACTCTTCCTCAGTGAGGAAGAGTTTTCACTTACACTCTTCCTCAGTGAGGAAGAGTTTTCACTAACACTCTTCCTCAGTGAGGAAGAGTTTTCAATGACACTCTTCCTCAGTGAGGAAGAGTTTTCACTTACACTCTTCCTCAGTGAGGAAGAGTTTTCACTTACACTCTTCCTCAGTGAGGAAGAGTTTTCACTAACACTCTTCCTCAGTGAGGAAGAGTTTTCAATGACACTCATCCCCAGTGGGGAAAAGTTTTCAGTGACACTCTTCCTTAGTGAGGAAGAGTTTTCACTTACACTCTTCCTCAGTGAGGAAGAGTTTTCACTTACACTCTTCCTCAGTGAGGAAGAGTTTTCACTAACACTCTTCCTCAGTGAGGAAGAGTTTTCAATGACACTCTTCCTCAGTGAGGAAGAGTTTTCACTTACACTCTTCCTCAGTGAGGAAGAGTTTTCACTAACACTCTTCCTCAGTGAGGAAGAGTTTTCAATGACACTCATCCCCAGTGGGGAAAAGTTTTCAGTGACACTCTTCCTTAGTGAGGAAGAGTTTTCACTTACACTCTTCCTCAGTGAGGAAGAGTTTTCACTTACACTCTTCCTCAGTGAGGAAGAGTTTTCACTAACACTCTTCCTCAGTGAGGAAGAGTTTTCAATGACACTCTTCCTCAGTGAGGAAGAGTTTTCACTTACACTCTTCCTCAGTGAGGAAGAGTTTTCACTTACACTCTTCCTCAGTGAGGAAGAGTTTTCACTTACACTCTTCCTCAGTGAGGAAGAGTTTTCACTTACACTCTTCCTCAGTGAGGAAGAGTTTTCACTTACACTCTTCCTCAGTGAGGAAGAGTTTTCACTAACACTCTTCCTCAGTGAGGAAGAGTTTTCAATGACACTCTTCCTCAGTGAGGAAGAGTTTTCACTTACACTCTTCCTCAGTGAGGAAGAGTTTTCACTTACACTCTTCCTCAGTGAG
Source organism: Oscheius myriophilus (assembly GCA_964057215.1). Classification (NCBI taxonomy): domain Eukaryota; kingdom Metazoa; phylum Nematoda; class Chromadorea; order Rhabditida; family Rhabditidae; genus Oscheius; species Oscheius myriophilus. The sequence continues at coordinate 18,902,722 of OZ059904.1, read as the reverse complement.
GAAGAGTTTTCACTTACACTCTTCCTCAGTGAGGAAGAGTTTTCACTTACACTCTTCCTCAGTGAGGAAGAGTTTTCACTTACACTCTTCCTCAGTGAGGAAGAGTTTTCACTTACACTCTTCCTTAGTGAGGAAGAGTTTTCACTTACACTCTTTCTCAGTGAGGAAGAGTTTTCACTTACACTCTTCCTCAGTGAGGAAGAGTTTTCACTTACACTCTTCCTTAGTGAGGAAGAGTTTTCACTTACACTCTTCCTCAGTGAGGAAGAGTTTTCAATGACACTCTTCCTTAGTGAGGAAGAGTTTTCACTTACACTCTTCCTCAGTGAGGAAGAGTTTTCACTTACACTCTTCCTCAGTGAGGAAGAGTTTTCACTTACACTCTTCCTCAGTGAGGAAGAGTTTTCACTTACACTCTTCCTCAGTGAGGAAGAGTTTTCACTTACACTCTTCCTCAGTGAGGAAGAGTTTTCACTTACACTCTTCCTTAGTGAGGAAGAGTTTTCACTTACACTCTTCCTCAGTGAGGAAGAGTTTTCACTTACACTCTTCCTCAGTGAGGAAGAGTTTTCACTTACACTCTTCCTCAGTGAGGAAGAGTTTTCAATGACACTCTTCCTTAGTGAGGAAGAGTTTTCACTTACACTCTTCCTCAGTGAGGAAGAGTTTTCAATGACACTCTTCCTTAGTGAGGAAGAGTTTTCACTTACACTCTTCCTCAGTGAGGAAGAGTTTTCACTTACACTCTTCCTCAGTGAGGAAGAGTTTTCACTTACACTCTTCCTTAGTGAGGAAGAGTTTTCACTTACACTCTTCCTCAGTGAGGAAGAGTTTTCAATGACACTCTTCCTCAGTGAGGAAGAGTTTTCACTTACACTCTTCCTTAGTGAGGAAGAGTTTTCACTTACACTCTTCCTTAGTGAGGAAGAGTTTTCAATGACACTCTTCCTCAGTGAGGAAGAGTTTTCAATGACACTCTTCCTCAGTGAGGAAGAGTTTTCACTAACACTCTTCCTCAGTGAGGAAGAGTTTTCACTAACACTCTTCCTCAGTGAGGAAGAGTTTTCACTAACACTCTTCCTCAGTGAGGAAGAGTTTTCACTTACACTCTTCCTCAGTGAGGAAGAGTTTTCAATGACACTCTTCCTCAGTGAGGAGGAGTTTTCACTTACACTCTTCCTTAGTGAGGAAGAGTTTTCACTTACACTCTTCCTTAGTGAGGAAGAGTTTTCACTTACACTCTTCCTTAGTGAGAAAGAGTTTTCACTTACACTCTTCCTCAGTGAGGAAGAGTTTTCACTTACACTCTTCCTCAGTGAGGAAGAGTTTTCAATGACACTCTTCCTTAGTGAGGAAGAGTTTTCACTTACACTCTTCCTCAGTGAGGAAGAGTTTTCAATGACACTCTTCCTTAGTGAGGAAGAGTTTTCACTTACACTCTTCCTCAGTGAGGAAGAGTTTTCACTTACACTCTTCCTCAGTGAGGAAGAGTTTTCACTTACACTCTTCCTTAGTGAGGAAGAGTTTTCACTTACACTCTTCCTCAGTGAGGAAGAGTTTTCAATGACACTCTTCCTCAGTGAGGAAGAGTTTTCACTTACACTCTTCCTTAGTGAGGAAGAGTTTTCACTTACACTCTTCCTTAGTGAGGAAGAGTTTTCAATGACACTCTTCCTCAGTGAGGAAGAGTTTTCAATGACACTCTTCCTCAGTGAGGAAGAGTTTTCACTAACACTCTTCCTCAGTGAGGAAGAGTTTTCACTAACACTCTTCCTCAGTGAGGAAGAGTTTTCACTAACACTCTTCCTCAGTGAGGAAGAGTTTTCACTTACACTCTTCCTCAGTGAGGAAGAGTTTTCAATGACACTCTTCCTCAGTGAGGAGGAGTTTTCACTTACACTCTTCCTTAGTGAGGAAGAGTTTTCACTTACACTCTTCCTTAGTGAGGAAGAGTTTTCACTTACACTCTTCCTTAGTGAGAAAGAGTTTTCACTTACACTCTTCCTCAGTGAGGAAGAGTTTTCACTTACACTCTTCCTTAGTGAGGAAGAGTTTTCACTTACACTCTTCCTCAGTGAGGAAGAGTTTTCACTTACACTCTTCCTTAGTGAGGAAGAGTTTTCAATGACACTCATCCCCAGTAGGGAAAAGTTTTCAGTGACACTCTTCCTCAGTGAGGAAGAGTTTTCACTTACACTCTTCCTCAGTGAGGAAGAGTTTTCACTTACACTCTTCCTCAGTGAGGAAGAGTTTTCACTTACACTCTTCCTTAGTGAGGAAGAGTTTTCACTAACACTCTTCCTCAGTGAGGAAGAGTTTTCACTTACACTCTTCCTTAGTGAGGAAGAGTTTTCACTTACACTCTTCCTCAGTGAGGAAGAGTTTTCACTAACACTCTTCCTCAGTGAGGAAGAGTTTTCACTTACACTCTTCCTCAGTGAGGAAGAGTTTTCACTTACACTCTTCCTTAGTGAGGAAGAGTTTTCACTTACACTCTTCCTCAGTGAGGAAGAGTTTTCACTAACACTCTTCCTCAGTGAGGAAGAGTTTTCACTAACACTCTTCCTCAGTGAGGAAGAGTTTTCACTAACACTCTTCCTCAGTGAGGAAGAGTTTTCACTTACACTCTTCCTCAGTGAGGAAGAGTTTTCAATGACACTCTTCCTCAGTGAGGAGGAGTTTTCACTTACACTCTTCCTTAGTGAGGAAGAGTTTTCACTTACACTCTTCCTCAGTGAGGAAGAGTTTTCACTTACACTCTTCCTTAGTGAGGAAGAGTTTTCACTTACACTCTTCCTCAGTGAGGAAGAGTTTTCACTTACACTCTTCCTTAGTGAGGAAGAGTTTTCAATGACACTCATCCCCAGTAGGGAAAAGTTTTCAGTGACACTCTTCCTCAGTGAGGAAGAGTTTTCACTTACACTCTTCCTCAGTGAGGAAGAGTTTTCAATGACACTCTTCCTCAGTGAGGAAGAGTTTTCACTAACACTCTTCCTCAGTGAGGAAGAGTTTTCACTAACACTCTTCCTCAGTGAGGAAGAGTTTTCACTAACACTCTTCCTCAGTGAGGAAGAGTTTTCACTTACACTCTTCCTCAGTGAGGAAGAGTTTTCAATGACACTCTTCCTCAGTGAGGAGGAGTTTTCACTTACACTCTTCCTTAGTGAGGAAGAGTTTTCAATGACACTCTTCCTCAGTGAGGAAGAGTTTTCACTAACACTCTTCCTCAGTGAGGAAGAGTTTTCACTAACACTCTTCCTCAGTGAGGAAGAGTTTTCACTAACACTCTTCCTCAGTGAGGAAGAGTTTTCACTAACACTCTTCCTCAGTGAGGAAGAGTTTTCACTAACACTCTTCCTCAGTGGGGAAAGTTTTCAGTGACACTCATCCCCAGTGGGGAAAAGTTTTCAGTGACACTCTTCCTTAGTGAGGAAGAGTTTTCACTTACACTCTTCCTCAGTGAGGAAGAGTTTTCAATGACACTCTTCCTCAGTGAGGAAGAGTTTTCACTAACACTCTTCCTCAGTGAGGAAGAGTTTTCACTAACACTCTTCCTCAGTGAGGAAGAGTTTTCACTAACACTCTTCCTCAGTGAGGAAGAGTTTTCACTAACACTCTTCCTCAGTGGGGAAAGTTTTCAGTGACACTCATCCCCAGTGGGGAAAAGTTTTCAGTGACACTCTTCCTTAGTGAGGAAGAGTTTTCACTTACACTCTTTCTCAGTGAGGAAGAGTTTTCAGTGACGCTCTTTTCATTTCGTACCTTTAAAATGTCTGCGTTCGGACATTTCGTTTCGTTGGTGTTTCTCCATTTTTGCCAGACAGCTGCAATTTCGTCTCATCTTGCCGACTGATTACAGTTTACGATGCGATACGCTGTTTATATAAGATGACCTTGGTATCCGGATCGGATATCCTCTTTGTGCTCGTCCAGATGTCTCAAGCTCCGTTGCTTTCCGCTTATTGCCATACTTTCGTCAATCTGAGCTGCAAAATTGTTTTAGAAGTCATCGGGAAGGAGTTTTCAACAGTGAAAATTTTATTTTCTTAAAAGTATTGCAAGACGTTGTCCTTTTCCTATTATGAGAAAATTCTGACATGAAACGCGGATGGTCACCTGTTTTTTCGCCGTTGAACCTCAGCGTCATCCCTGTTTTCGCGTTCTCCGCCGCACCCACCACCCGCCGCCGATCGAAAAGAGGGATCGATACAGTTTTTTTAACACAGATGTCTTGTCTCGTTTCTGTCTCTTTGTCTTTTTGCCTATGTCCTTCTCTGTCTCTCTGTGTCTCTCTGTCTCCCTGAACTTCTGTATTTCTGTTTATACACATCACCTTTGTTCTCATCCAAATGTTATAAACTTGGTTGATGTGTCACCAACTTGCCCCCCCCCCGCGATTCTCACCGTCGGACCCCTTCATCACGTCACCCTTGTTTTCGTAATTTCTCGGCGCCTTCCTCGCGGCGATCGCACAACAGGGATCGATACCGTTCTCAGGGACTCTAATCCCTCTGTATCTGGGTCTTTTGAATGCTTCTTGTTGTTTGCCGCTGTCAAAAAATGTTTTTCTTTCAGTTTCTCATTCCTTTCCACTTTATATAAAATTTTGTTCTACCGCTTGCTGGTATTATCTTAATCATACCCCCCCCCCCCCACCAATGTCAATGGATGCCCCCCAGTGGGGCGGTGCAGTCTCACCCCCCCCCCCACAAGAGTAAATTTCACTCTCTTAATATTGCGTAAGAATTATATTTCTTCCACCATTCGATTTCTTACGGGTCACTTTTGCAATTTGATTAGCTGGTTGTGGTCGGTCGTTTTTCTCCCACTTTCGATCGTAAGCTTACCGGTTAGTCTTTTCAGTACTATCGTAGATTAAACTGTTTTGCAAGAAAACCTAATCAAATGCACTTCAAAATGTTCGCTGTGTTATGCCAGTTAAATATCTATGATAAATACAAAGGATACACTTTACATTCAACTTAAACAGGGATGATAGATATTCTTTATTTATTTATTTTTTTCGAAAATTTTTTCCTTAAAATCAATTCAGAAGGTAAAGCTAAAGTTCAGCACACAAGGGAATTTTTGTGGGGGGGGGGGGGGGCGATATTGTGATGTGTGGGGGGCGCAACTGCACCGGGCCAAATGGGGGATGAGATTGCGACTGGTGGGGGTGATGATTGCGATAGGTCCTGGTGTCACAATCTCGGCCCCCACGTAATTGCGGGGGGGGGGCGCAATTGCGACATTGATAATCCAATCATACCCCCACCAAACGCAATCGCACCCCCACATATCCATATCAAATGTGCCGCCCGCACCCTAAGTTACATTTAGTGGGGGTGCAACTGCAACGTGGGGGGACAAAATGGTGTGGGGGGTGAGATTGCGATTTTACCCCGCTTGCTTATTAGAAGCTCACCATTTTTCCATTATGAAAAACATTCAAAGTTTACGTGGATATCATAATAACATTTCCGTTTTTTACAATTTTGGTTCAGAACAGAACAACTGACCTTTTTAATTGACCTGAACGCAAAAATTCACTGATTTTTCGTTTTAGTTGTTAGATTTGTCACTGAGTTGTGATTTTCTCTCCTTTGCACCCACCCCCTCCCCAAGTAGATTACGGGCCATCGCGATGAGACCTATTACCAAAAAACCTTTATTCTGTGGAGGTTCAACAATCCGCGCTGTTGTGTTTCCATTTTCATAAAAGAACAGATATTCCTCCTATTTTTTCACCATCGCGCGTGAAATTACACTCATCCCTCTCTGCTCCTCTCTCTGTCTCTCTGTCTCTCTTTATCTGCCTCTTTCTCTGTCTTTATGCTTCTCTGTATAGTCGCTGCCTACCGAGCATGGCTACAAAAATGGTCATTTTTGAATAACCTGCGCATCTAATTAGCGAAATAGGTCACGTAATTGAAAGGCGCAGAGAAAAATTGTCAGCCGCTTCGGAATGCTCGCCGGGCGAAGAGTATATATCTGTTTACGAAAATCCTCATTGTTCTCATCCAAATGTTATAAACTTGGTTGATGTGGCACCATGTTGCCCAGCCTCCTTTCGACAGTCGATTCCGCAGCTACAGTATTTTTCTGGAAGCCGCGGCGCCGGGGCGGAGCTATGAGAGCGCGTCCGGCGGTGCCAGCAATTGTTTCCCAGACATCGGTTGACTCATTGCACTTTCGCCCCTCGCCAATCGCTCGCTATCGGGGGATCGTCAACCACCGTCGGCAATAATTTCCGAAGCTATTAGTTATATTAGTTTTAGCTCTATTAATGGAAAACGATGGCTCATTGTGCGAAATGTATCCAATTGTTATAGTTGAAGATGCCCTCTTTGTCTAAAACTTTGCCTAGGACCATCAACCGCCACGGTCATAAGTTTCGATGCTTCATAAGTTCATAAATTACGATGACTTTCCACAATGTTGACCTACGCTTTCAAACAATCCTGACGATCCCATTTGCTGTATTTTGCGCATTTTATCCAATTTTCTTAAATAAGCACAGCCTCCGCTGCTGTAAGTGGTTATTCCCTAACGATCACGCGCTTCTCGCCGTCGGACCCCCTCGTCACCCCTGTTTTCGCAATTCCTCGGCGCCTTCCTAGCAGCAGCGATCAACAACAGAGAGATCGATACCGTTCTCAGGGACTCTGATCCTTAGGCACCTCTCTCTCTCTCTCTCTCTCTCTCTCTCTCTCTCTCTCTCTTTCTCTCTTTCTCTCGCTCTCCGTCTTTCTCTCTACATCTCTCTGTTTCTGTTTCTATGTATCTCTGTGTCTCTATCTCTATGTATCTGTTCTTCTTGAAAGCTTCAGTTGTTGGCCGCTGTCAAAAAAGTTTTTTCTTCCTGTTTCTCATTCATTTCAACTTTACTTCAGGTTTTTTCTACCATTTGCTTATTAAAAGCCAGCCATTTTACCATTATGATCAACGTTAAAAGAAAACGGGCTATCTTTCCAGTTGGCGAAATTTTTTTTTACCCAAAAAACCTTTATTCTGTTGAGGATCAACAATCTGTATTGTTGTGTTTATCTTTTCATAAAAGAACAGATATTCTCCCAATTTTTCTTTTCTGGGCCTCTCTCTGTCTCTCTGCCTCCATGCCTCTCTGTTTCTCTGTCTCTCTGTTTACGAATATCCCCGTTGTTCTCATCCAAATGTTATAAACTCGGTTGATGTGTCACCAACTTCCACTCGACAATCGATTGTCGCAGCTACAGTATTTTTCTGGAAGCCGCGGCGCCTGGGCGGAGCTTTGAGAGTGCGTCCGGCGGTGCCAGGAACCGTTGACTCAATTGCACTTTCGCCTGCGTGAATCGCTCGCTGTCGGGGGATCGTCAACCGCCACCTTTAATTTGTATTTTTGGTAGTACTCTTTGTCTATAAATAGCTATTTCCTAACGGTCACGCGTTTCTCGCCGTTAGACCCTTTCGTCACGTCACCCTTGTTTTCGTAATTTCTCGGCGTCGTCCTCGCGCAGATCACAGGGATCGATACCGTTCTTAGAGACTCTAATCCTCCGTGAATCTTTTCATCTCAATCTCTAGCTCTCTCTTTCTCTCTTTCTCTCTTTCTCTTTCTCTCTCTCTCTCTCTCTCTTCTTCTTCTTCTTCTTCTTAGTATCTCTCTGTTCCTCGGTCTCTTGAAAGCTTTAGTGGTTTTCTGTTTCTCAAAATTTGGATTTTCCTCTTGTTTTTTTTTGCTTTAAACCCTGTTTTCTTCTTCCACTTGTTTATTTCGACCGCCGAAATTTCCCACATTAACAAACGCTTAAAGGAAAACAGGCTATAGCTGTCGCCAAACGAGCATCCTGCCAAAAACGGCCTTAATGCAGAAGCCGTGCGATACTCAGGCGGAAATAGCGTGCGAGCAGCGCAAACGTAGAGAAAAAGCGGCTTTTAACAGCCGATGCTCGTTTGGCGGCGGCTATATCTTTCCAGTTGGCGAAATTTACATCTACTTCAAATCAGAAATAACAGTGTATTCAGATTTTCTTATCCCATACGACTCTGTTTCTTTAATTGGTTTCTAAATGACAATTTTCTCTGCATATTGTAAGCGGTCACGCCAAAACGCACCAAATTCACTGATTTGCCGTCGTTTTCAATGTAAACCATATTTTTGCCTCTTTTGCAAATCAAAATCGATCACGGGGCGATCGCGGCGGGACTATTTACCCAAAAAGTCATTGATACTGAATTGTCTTTTAGCAATCAACCATTAACTTCAGCTTTAATTGTTTACGCGTGAGAAAAGGTCACACAGGTCAGATGATACTCGATAGCCGCAACAGACCCCCTCTTGCGCAATAGCTAGCCCAGCCCCTTTTCCCGTGTCAAATTCTAATGGTCTCATCTTTCTCTATTCCCCCCCCCCTCTCTCTCTCTCTCTCTCTCTCTCTCTCTCTCTCTCTCTCTGTCTCTTCTCCAATGATCACTCGTTTTTTCGCCGTCGGACCTCTTTGTCATCTTTGTTTTCACATTCTCCTCGGCGTTCGCCTCATCTCGCCGACCGATCGCAAAGAGGGGACGATATCGTCTTAGAAACACTGTTATCTGGTGGTGTGTTGGTAGTGACCATCGAAATCATCGACATCTGATTTCTGAAAGCCAGCGGCGGGGGCGAAGACAGTCAAGTGACCAGACAGCGCGTGACTCACTTACCCTTTCATCTCTCGAAATGAACTGTCTATCGGGGCACCGACAAATTTTTCCCTCGGCCGCTGGTTTTCTCTCTCTCTCTCTCTCTCTCTCTCTCTCTCTCTCTTTCGTTCTATCTGTTTCTCTCTCCCACTTTCACCCTCAAAATTGTCCCTCGTTAGATATAGGTATCTCAAAACACATCTAACTCATCTTGTTCTTAGTTCTTACTATATTTCTCTTATTCTTATTTCTTTGTTCTAATCCCACTATCGGAAAACCAGTTTTTATGTTGCCGATTGCCAACAGACGGATGATTGTCTCGGTTACGGTATTTTGCGATGTCGCCGGCGCCAAAGGGCGGAGCATTGCGGCAGCTGGCGGTGCCAAGCGTTTCACAGACAGCACTTGACTCACTCGATATTTCGTCAATCGCAAGTGTCACGCCATTGGGAGACCGATCTCCCGACTAACGTTTCTCTGTCGCTTCACAAGTTGTTTATAACCACTTTCTGTGCCCCTGCCGCTGTTTAGTGAACCTCTATGTCCTTCTCTGCATCTCTGATTCTTTATATCTCTACAACTCTGCCCATCTGTACCTCTGTACCCCCCCCCTCTCTCTCTCTCTCTCTCTCTCTCTCTCTCGTTCTCACCCCACCAATGGTCACTCTTTTTTGCCGTAGGACCTTTTTGTTACCTTTGTTTTCGCAATCATCTCGGCTCACCTCTCGCCGACCGATCGCGAAGAGGGGATTGTTATCGTCTTTGAAATTTTTTCTGGTGCTATTTGGGAAGTCGACCATTGAAATAATAAACACCTGATTTATGAAAGCCAGCTGTGGCGAGGCGACAGTCACGTGACCAGACTACGCGAGTCTCACTTGCCCTTTCGGCTCTCGAAAGCGCTGTCTATCGGGGGACCGACAACTTTCTCCCTTCGCCGCTGGTTTTATGGCACCCCCCTCTCCGTCTCTCTGTCTCTCTGTCTCTCTGTCTCTCTGTCTCTCTGTCTCTCTGTCTCTCTGTCTCTCTGTCTCTCTGTCTCTCTGTCTCTCTGTCTCTCTGTCTCTCTGTCTCTCTGTCTATCTGTCTCTCTGTCTCTCTGTCTCTCTGTCTCTCTGTCTCTCTGTCTCTCTGTCTCTCTGTCTCTCTGTCTCTGTCTCTCTGTCTCTCTGTCTCTCTGTCTCTCTGTCTCTCTGTCTCTCTGTCTCTCTGTCTCTCTGTCTCTCTGTCTCTCTGTCTCTCTGTCTCTCTGTCTCTCTGTCTCTCTGTCTCTCTGTCTCTCTGTCTCTCTGTCTCTCTGTCTCTCTGTCTCTCTGTCTCTCTGTCTCTCTGTCTCTCTGTCTCTCTGTCTCTCTGTCTCTCTGTCTCTCTGTCTCTCTGTCTATCTGTCTCTCTGTCTCTCTGTCTCTCTGTCTCTCTGTCTCTGTCTCTCTGTCTCTCTGTCTCTCTGTCTCTGTCTCTCTGTCTCTCTGTCTCTCTGTCTCTCTGTCTCTCTGTCTCTCTGTCTCTCTGTCTCTCTGTCTCTCTGTCTCTCTGTCTCTCTGTCTCTCTGTCTCTCTGTCTCTCTGTCTCTCTGTCTCTCTGTCTCTCTGTCTCTCTGTCTCTCTGTCTCTCTGTCTCTCTGTCTCTCTGTCTCTCTGTCTCTCTGTCTCTCTGTCTCTCTGTCTCTCTGTCTCTCTGTCTCTCTGTCTCTCTGTCTCTGTCTCTCTGTCTCTCTGTCTCTCTGTCTCTGTCTCTCTGTCTCTCTGTCTCTCTGTCTCTCTGTCTCTCTGTCTCTCTGTCTCTCTGTCTCTCTGTCTCTCTGTCTCTCTGTCTCTCTGTCTCTCTGTCTCTCTGTCTCTCTGTCTCTCTGTCTCTCTGTCTCTCTGTCTCTCTGTCTCTCTGTCTCTCTGTCTCTCTGTCTCTCTGTCTCTCTGTCTCTCTGTCTCTCTGTCTCTCTGTCTCTCTGTCTCTCTGTCTCTCTGTCTCTCTGTCTCTCTGTCTCTCTGTCTCTCTGTCTCTCTGTCTCTCTGTCTCTCTGTCTCTCTGTCTCTCTGTCTCTCTGTCTCTCTGTCTCTCTGTCTCTCTGTCTCTCTGTCTCTCTGTCTCTCTGTCTCTCTGTCTCTCTGTCTCTCTGTCTCTCTGTCTCTCTGTCTCTCTGTCTCTCTGTCTCTCTGTCTCTCTGTCTCTCTGTCTCTCTGTCTGTCTTTGTTTTTCTTTCTCTGCCTATCTCTTTCTCAGCAGCGCTACCTCCTTCGCTTCTATCACTCTGACTCTCTGCGCGGCTTTTACAAATTGATACTTCCATGATCGTTGATATTTTTAGAATACCTTTTTTGAAACTTTTTATTTTTGTGTTCTCGTCTGAAATGACGATATGGTCCTCTATTTTGTTTCTACTTTTCTTTTTGAAGGAGGGCTAGAGAAGATAATAGCATTCGCCCCTCCCTTTCCGCCTTTTTTATTCTCTCATTTCCTACTCTGTTTGAAAATAAAACATACTATTCATTTCTTTTTTAAGCAACATACATTTGCTCAACAACAACTACAAAAGAAAAATGGTTTGAAGACGTTTTTAGACTTCATGAAGCCGGGAGAAGGACGTCATTTTGAGGTATGGTAGCTAACGCTTAGATTTGCTCTTCAAACTTTGCTCAAAACGTTAATTCCACCTTCAAATCGATTTTTAGTCCCGGGTTACGGTATTTCACAGTGGATTACAGTAGTTTTGCTCAAATTGGTCCAAATGAATCAAATTCAATCAAATGAAAATAAAAAAGGTCCTCAGATTCAACCAATCGAATTGGTCGAATCTGGGGATTTTTTTGTTCCTACCCCGAGATACAGAAACGCACGTGTAAAACAATACTGAAAAAAGCTTAGAATTTTTGAAATTTCAAAAAACCCATTTTTTCGATGTAATGTTCAATTTTTACACATGCGTTTCTGCAAAATGAAGTGATTGTTTTTTGGGGAACCTAGAAAAAGCACTGTCAGTATTACGCGCGGATTCAGGCGAAATGACCCTATTTGACGTGAATGGTGACAAATAGGAGCATTTTAATTTTCCTTCATATAGGACCATTTTCGTTTTCTGAATCCGCGCGTAACTTCCTCATTTCACACTTCCTAGCACCGCAAAATTTTAGCGAGTTTAGGATGCTCTGAGTACAATGGGCTCTTCGGCGGCCCTCATTCCTGGCTTCGACGGCCTTCGGCCGCCTCAAAACGTTTTCACGGCCTTCGCCCGTTCCCGGGTCGGGAGCGAAGGGAGGGTACCAAGGGCGGCCGCCCTTTGTACCTGACCCGATCGTACACATGTGTGCCGACGGTAGGCCGTGAAGCGGCCTGATGCGGCCGCAGGCCTCGTTATCAAACGTTACATCGTTATAAAAGTTCGAAGGTTTTGAGGCGGAACGTTTTGAGGGTGTACTTTCATATTGGTCCTTTAAAAAGTTAAAGTCAAACAGTCAGCTTTGTGATTTTCAGTATTTACAATGTTATTATTTTTAAAGACTTATCGTTAGTAACAAAAACTACCCCATCGCAAATAAGTTGACTGGCACTTAAAGCGACCATCAGGCGTCTTTTCGAAACGAAAGTGAACGTTATGCTAATTGCATCGTTCCAATTGGAATAATTTTCTCCAACACCGCTCCAGGAAACGGTTGTTCACAGAATGGCTGCCAAGTCCTCATTAGCATATGGTTAAAGGGACAGTAATGAGGGTTTTCACTTCACTTTGGATCGGATACGGTCGGAAATTATGCAAATTAACTATGCAAAATTGTCTCGCACCCTCCTCATTGTCACAGCTCTCTCAGCCGATTAGAAAGATATTTGGTTCATTAGCATGCATATAAAAGCCGGACACGCAGCGCGTACTGGCCATCCGCACAGTCTGCGGATGGTCGGCCGTTTTGGACACTTTTAAGCCATATCTATAGAAAACGGTACGTTTTCGACCCATAGTCATATACAGTTTCTTGATCAGCGAATTTTTCTCTCCTAGATGAGCCAATGTTGTAAAACCCGCCTGACTGTCCCTTTAACATGAGGGTGGAAAACTTTTCTGATGCTCCCTTTAAACGGACCATCGAGGTCCTTTCTAAACCCCAAGAAAATCGTATGCTAATCAGGCTCTCTTTAAAAAGTGGTTGCTTGTAGTGACTTTGGAAAAAATATTTTAATTGAATTGGGAAAATTAGAATATGGTTCACTCCGATTTCATAAAGACCCTTGACAGTCCCTTAAATATTGCCACTTTGAACCCGTTTGGGCAAACTACAGTAACATCGTGTGATCTTCTGTAACCAACTAGTCATTATGTAATCACGTGACTCAGCTTAAAGGGACAATCAGGCGGGTTTTTACAACATTGGCTACATTTAAAGAGAAACGTTTGCTGATCATGAAAATGTCTACTCGTTGCCCAGCGAGCTTTCCTAGCCGGCAGCGGGAAACAAGAGGATTTTTGTCTGCGTCTCCGCGACTTGCACACTATTTCGAGCGTTAGATGTGCAGGTCATCGAAACTTTAGGAAAGTTCCGTAAGCGAGGAGTATACATGACTTTGTGTCGCAAAATTCGCGTTTTCGAGAACATCCGCTTCAAAGTCGCCAAAACCGGATTTTCGTCTACACATTTGTACATGGCCAGTACGTCCTGCGCGCCCTAAATTTACAAAGCATGCTAATAAGCCTAATTTCATTCTAATTGGATGAGATAACTCTGGAAAAGAGGAGGGTGCGTGACAAACATAGTTGATTCGCATAATTTCCGACCGTATCCGATCGAAAATGAAATGGAAAACCCCCCTGGCCCTTTAACGCTGATACACTACACATAAATTACAAAATGTTTTATTTTCAAACATTTAATTTAATTTCAGACTTTATGCCTGTGGAATGCATTCAACACACTGTGCTACGTGGACGTCCTAGTGGTCATCGGCGACAGCATGAATGTAAAAAGCTTTTTTCATACGAAAATAGGGTGAATTTTTCAGACAGGATACAAAGTCGTGGAAGTCCTTGATTCTCTGAGGGATTGAGTGCCACATTAGAATTGAGAACGGCTAAGAGCATGGAGGAACAACTCTCCTTTGCCGTAAGTTTTGTGTTTTAAAGGGCAGGATAAGGTCGGAAATTATGCAAATTAACTATGCGAAATTGTCTCGCACCCTCCTCATTGTCACAGCTCTCTCAGCCGATTAGAAAGATATTTGGTTCATTAGCATGCATATAAAAGCCGGACACGCAGGGCGTACTGGCCATCCGCACAGTCTGCGGATGGTCGGCCGTTTTGGACACTTTTAAGCCATATCTATAGAAAACGGTACATTTCCGACCCATAGTCATAAACATTATCTTGATCAGCGAATTTGTTTCTCTCAGATGAACCAATCTTGTAAAACAAGCCTGACTGTCCCTTTAACAAGCAATCTCTGTAAGATCCGACAAGCGGCAAAACTAAGGTCAAAGCAAAGGTTGACTACGGGCCGGCCCTCTTTCCAAAAACAAATCGGCATGGCTCGGCCCGCGGCCCGATGTCAAAGTTTCTGCAAGGACAAAAAATTTCCACTAACCATGTACAGAAATGGCGTGTATACCAATTGCATATAACAACTGAGGAAAAACTGGGGTAACTTCGGATTGCCAGTCCGACCTCTTAGCCACTCGGGAATGAAAGTTATACAAAATATATAAAGGGTAGTACGAATCCTACAAAGTATGTTTTGCAACAAACAGACCCTAAATATGTGGGAAAAGACTAACGTAGAAAAAGTTAACGATTTGTTTGAAATTTAGAAAGGGCATTCAATAAAAAATCTCTATTTCTCTTAATATATCCAGATCTTGAATAAACACCGAAAAGAACTTGAGTTTTTCTCATGGAAAACGAATCTCCGCCTGTTTTTCTCATCTAAATCGCCTATGACATCCTATGTTTTTTGTTGTTTTCACTACGATACGTAAACAAAAAGGATTGAAGAAAACAAAAACGAATTGTCAAAAACCTCACAAATAGATCACTAACCTTAAAATTGGCAAGATTTCTTTTTGCGATAACAACCACAATGATTCAACTTTTATCAAATAGTTTTTGAGAAGTTCTTTTAAAAAGGCGGAGATTCGTTTTTCATGATAAAAACTCAAGTTATTTTTGCTGTTTATTCAAGATCTAGAAATATTAAGAGAAATAAAGATTATTTATTGAATGTCCTTTCTACATTTCAAACAAATTGTTAACTTTTTCTACGTTAGTCTTTTCACACATATTGTATCTCCTTTCTATCTTTTATTTAAAAAGACAAATGAAAATGACCGTTTAAGCGGCCGCACGCAGCATATTTGAACTGCCAGCTTTTTGAGCCCCCGGACGTCTGAGAGATGTGGGGTTTACTATCCGTTTCAAATCGCAAACAAAATCTGCCCTAACTAGTAAAATAAATGGGGAAAAACCAAAAAAGTTGGCAGAAGCAGGAATAGAACCACTGACCTCTCTGGTATGAGTTGTTGACCTTTAAACAGAAAAACAGGGTCAGTTAAGTATATATACTCGAGAATCACTGGAATAGGCACCAAATGCGCCAAAAGTTCACAAAAACTGCTTGTTTCATTAGGTATATGGAACATTTCTCGGAATATTATTGCATTTCCAGAATGTACGCAAAATTTTACCTATTCGGTTAGTTTTGGTGCCGTTTCTACAACGTTGAACATCCAAAAACCGTTACCGAAAAATTGCTTACGGCGGCGGCGGCGGACACGACCGGCGCCCATTTTCTTAAAACCCGCAATAACACTGAGGGGGTTCAAAGTGGTAAAAATCAACTTTTAAAAAAAGTAATCGACGCGTCTTGAGAAGCTAAAAAAGAATATGGCTGTTAAAAATGCAAAATATTTAAATTTAAGATCACACGCGCCGAAAACCTTCGAAAAAAGCTTGCAAACGGGAAATTTGAAAAAAAGGGGAGTTCGGATGTATGCCGAAATTCACGTGCTTCACGGCATTTTCATGGCCGGAAGACGAGTAATGAATGGCCGTATGCGAGGAATCTGAGCCGCATGCCGCCTAATAGAGCGGCCGAAGTCCGCGTGTCGGTGCAGCCGCAGGCCTCAGCGCGCCGTAGGCGCGCGTACCCTCCTGATTTTTGAAAATACTGAGACCCGCCCTAGTTTTTGCCAGCCTTGTCCGAAACCAACTGGTCATTATATAGTCACTGGGCTCAGATACATACAAAATGCTCTATTTTCAAACAGTAAATTTAATTTCAGATGCGCACCAGCTCGATATTCTGCCCCTGCGCAACATCAGCATGCAGGTTCTCGATGCACTCGAGAAGTTGAAATCTGCAGCATCAACGTGCTCGTTGTCGCCGGTGACAGCAATCAGGTAAAATCCCTTTTCATCCAAAAATTTAAGGAATTTTTCAGACAGGATACAGGGTCGCCGATGTTTGCTGAAATTCGAGGAATGGCTTGATGACTTTCCGGAGGTTCTTATCTACCGAAGAGGTGAGGAAAAATCTCCTTTGCTGTAAGTGATGTATATTTTGAAAATGACTCATGTAAACATAAACGCATGCACATAAATGCATACACTCTCACACACTTACACATACACACTTGTGACATAGGGAAGAATTCAAAGTTTCAAAATTTTGCCGTTTTTTCTCTCAAAAGCTTCGGAAAAATGGGAAAACCGAACCATTATTGTATACGCAACATTTGGCAAGTTTTTGATTTTGCACCCTATAAATTCTGGGTAGCCTATCTTTCTTAAAAACGCAAGAAAATAAAAAAAAAGTATGACACCAAGGATTTTCCATTTGTCAGAGCAGATTTTGCGCGCATATGATGCGCAAACCCCTGTTGGTTCCCGCCCTATGAATAAAAGTTTTTGAGTGAAAAAAAAACTGGAAAAAATTGGCGAAAGTGATTTTTGCCCAAACAGGCTAAATTTTAAGGTAATGCGGTTGTTCTATCAAAACGAATAAAAGTTTCTGAAAATTGAATTTTCTACGAGATGAGACACTTCAAAAACCCCAAAGCTGTATAAAAATGCGAAAGGATCAATTTTCAGGGGATGAACATCACTGTGAACTTCACCAATCGTACCCACGTTACCGGCCAAGAACGGATGATAATAAGATAGATAAATAATGTTTAATAAAAATATTTTGGATTAGTTATAACTCATTTATGGATTTGTTTCCATCAATATTTGAAATGTTTGTATTTGAATGTAATTAACTTTCGTTTCAGGAATCGAGTTGAAGGTACACACCGCATCTCCTCCACTTTTAAAAAAAATTTTTTCCCCTCCCAGTTATCTCACTTTTTTACTCTTTCCTTATTACCCCTAAATTTTGATCATAGCGCGTGAAATTGCAATCCCAACGGCGCATTTTTCTTTCTCGCAGTTTCTCTGTCTTCTGTCAAAGTTTATCGGTTTCTCTCTCTCTCTCTTTCTCTCTCTAGGTATTTCTGTTTTTTTGTCTTTTTTCTCTTCTTTGTTTCTCTGTCTCTATATTTTATCTCTCTGTCTTTCTTTCTCTATGTCTCTGTTACCTTGTCTTCTGCCTCTCTGTAGGTCTGTCCGTCTGTCGGTCTCTCTCTCCCTCTCCCCCTCCATCTCCCCCTCTCTCCCCTTTCTCCCCCTCTATCTCCTCTCTTTCTCTCTCTCCCTCCCTCTCTCTCTCTCTCTCTCTCTCTCTCTCTCTCTCTCTTGTGTCTCACTTTTGCTATTTTGCCGGGAGTCAAAATTAGCTCTCTGCATTTTCCTCCGTTTTACCTCACTATAAGCGAACTGGAAAATTCGTTTTCCCCAAAGTTTTCTGCAAAAACTTTAATGAATTCAGTGCTGAATTCCCAGTGAAAT
This sequence comes from Oscheius myriophilus, assembly GCA_964057215.1. Taxonomy (NCBI): domain Eukaryota; kingdom Metazoa; phylum Nematoda; class Chromadorea; order Rhabditida; family Rhabditidae; genus Oscheius; species Oscheius myriophilus. The sequence continues at coordinate 18,885,200 of OZ059904.1, read as the reverse complement.
AAATCTGTTTTCCTCGACCAATTCGCCAGATGTCCATTCCGTGGCGATGACTAACTCTTTTTTCTTGCATCGGGGAATTTCGTCACCCTTGATTGTCTCACCCTTTCCCTCTGATCAGCCGAGGGGGCAACAATACGGGGGTCGATGGGGCTCCACTACAAAAATTTTTCGCACAATTTCGTTTCTCCATATATATATCTATATCAGAGAGCTCCTTTATTGTAACGAAAATTACCGTGAAAATAGAAAAAAGGAAAGGTTTTGAATGCATTTTGCACAATTTCGTTTTAAAGTTAATGTTTTCCCATTTTAACATTTCTCTTCTTGCATTTTCAATCGTTCTTAATGTTTCATGTGCTGTTTCCTAATTTTTGCTTTTTAGGAGCTGCATAAATTTGCTCCCATCTACTTCTACAAAAAAGGATTTTTGAGGAAGTGGTATCGTGCGAAGCCAGGGATGCTTCCATCTCGAGGTGTGTAAATTTTAGCTAGTCTAAAATTTGTAATCCACTGACCCCAAAAATAAATAATTGATTTTCTTTGCCATTTTTGTCATCATTTTCGTCTTACGCTTGCCCTTTTAGGTAGTACACTTGTGCTAAAATGGGTATTTCCGATCGCTAAATGTGATTGGGCCTATGTTTTCTGGGACTTTGTCGTCTGAATTAAGCGACCTTCTACCACCTCAGGATCGCTTCGCGAACCTAGAGGAATAGCGACCTTCAGCCGCATAATGCCCGCTTGGCGCCCTTATATGAATGGGTGAACGCTTGACGAGATACGTTTCAGGCTGCACTTTGGAACCCTTCCCTCACTTCCCCACCTTTCTACCCTCTTCTCCCTCTGGAAATGGCTCAATTTAACTATTGATCCGTGCTGCTAGGCAAAAATGTCAAATTTAAATGACGGCCTAATATGCATGTAATACCGAAGCCAAGGCGAAAAAACTGCGAAACCGAGGCCGTTAGGTAAATTGTGCGTGTGCGTGTGCGTGTGCGTGTGCGTGTGCGTGTGCGTGTGCGTGTGCGTGTGCGTGTGCGTGTGCGTGTGCGTGTGCGTGTGCGTGTGCGTGTGCGTGTGCGTGTGCGTGTGCGTGTGCGTGTGCGTGTGCGTGTGCGTGTGCGTGTGCGTGTGCGTGTGCGTGTGCGTGTGCGTGTGCGTGTGCGTGTGCGTGTGCGTGTGCGTGTGCGTGTGCGTGTGCGTGTGCGTGTGCGTGTGCGTGTGCGTGTGCGTGTGCGTGTGCGTGTGCGTGTGCGTGTGCGTGTGCGTGTGCGTGTGCGTGTGCGTGTGCGTGTGCGTGTGCGTGTGCGTGTGCGTGTGCGTGTGCGTGTGCGTGTGCGTGTGCGTGTGCGTGTGCGTGTGCGTGTGCGTGTGCGTGTGCGTGTGCGTGTGCGTGTGCGTGTGCGTGTGCGTGTGCGTGTGCGTGTGCGTGTGCGTGTGCGTGTGCGTGTGCGTGTGCGTGTGCGTGTGCGTGTGCGTGTTCGTGTGCGTGTGCGTGTGCGTGTTCGTGTGCGTGTGCGTGTGCGTGTTCGTGTGCGTGTGCGGGTTTTCGCTGTTTTCAAACGAATAACAGTGAACAAAATTTTTCTCCCGCGAATAATTTAATGTTTCACCTCAGCTGTAGGCAACAAATACCTATGCCACATTTTACCTCCAGAAATTTTAACCGATTCTTAACTAGATCACCGCGAGCGAGCAACTGGGACCGCCAAAAGCGAAATATCTCAACAAAAGATCGTTGTGGTCTTGGTAACTACTTCTTTATGATTTTGATCTCGTTTAGGAAAAGATGTCTTATCAACAAGCTGGTCGAAGCTAACACAAAAGAAAGACCACGACGTTGTTCTCTATGCCGAAAACTTCTGCGCAACACACAGTAGGGAGATGTTCTTCATCGACCTCCTGCCAATGTGACTGCTGAAATGGTAAGACACCATTTGTTTTACCATAACTTTTGCTTTTAGGATTCCACCTACCTCCCTGACACGTCATTCATGGAGTCTGCATGACCGGCCTCTTCTACCTTTGGAAGATGTTCGTTAACTACCTGCAGATTCTATTTAAGAAAGTGCTTAAGGATCTTGAGCATTGGAGGTATGAAATGCACAATTTGCGACTATAACAAATGTGAAAATTATGTTAAATGCCACTTTTCGGTATGTAACCGAACGGATATTATTTAGTGGAGGCGTATTTTTTCATTTGACCATGACTCTTAATGAAAATGTCTTTTTTGGAGATGGCCGTATGCCGCCAAGTGAAAATGTCTCGTTTAGAGATGGCCGTATACGTTCTTTTAGAAATGTCTCTTTTGGAGATGGTCATATACGGCCAAGTGAAAATGTCTCTTTCGGAAATGACCGAATACGGTCGTGTGGATATGTCTCTTTTGGAGATTGCCGTATACGGCGTAGGGAAAATGCCTCTTTTGGAGATGCGGCAAAGGAAAAATGTCTCTTTAGGAGATGGTCGTATGCGGCCAAGGGGAAATGTATCTTTTGGAGATGGCCGTAACAAACCAAGAGAAAATGTTACTTTTAGAGAGTGTAAATTTCCTTTTCAGAGCAGCCTGGGGGCACCCAATTACCTTGGATGGCACAACAACGCTCGTGCCCTTTGTGGGGGAATTCTCACTGTGGAGGAGTTGCCTGTTCCCTTGGCATTGAAAGATATGCTACAGAGAAAAGGTTGGCAATCTTTCTGAAAATGGCCATAAATAAGTTAAGGGTGACTAAAATCTGCTTCTCTGGCCACCTTCGAAGAGAGCTTCAACACATCCACGCAACCATGGCCTCACCAACCGTGCAAGTTAGCAAGAGTGAGGAGATGCAGTTCAAAAAAAAGGTAAGATTTTATTGTCTCAGGAAAGCAAAGTCATTTTGTTCCAGGTTAAGGAGGGGGGGGGGTGGTTGAAAATGCTTGGGGGTTAGGTGCTATTTTTTGTAATAGAAGCACTGAGACTAAAATGTTAAGGGGGGGGGGGGTTCTTTTTTATGTAATGAAAGCTCGGTACGCCAAAAGACGTATCCTCTTTATGTATGTTTCCAAACATTTCGGACAGCGCGCTGAGCCTCTTCTGCAGTTCCCGATATTCCCTCACACGTCTAATAAAACTTGACCATCCGTGCAACTTTCCATAGATTACTCACTCACTTACGCGGGGCGCGTCAAACTCGGCCTACGGCCGATCTCACCTCTGTGAAAATGAATGCGTGGGCTTACTCATATTTACTACGGACACGCGTCTCCAGATTCCAAATTCGGAAAAACATGAAGTGGCCAGAACCCAAATAATCGTTCTATGGTCAAAAAACCACTTTTTTAAAAGCTTGAAAATGATTTTTGAGGGATTTTGATATAAACAACTTAGCGAACGGTTGCTACCATATGATAAAGCTTGGAATTTTCTCTCGTTTACTTTTTTTTCAAAAGTAAAATATGTTCAAAATTAAGCCACTTTTCAAATGGGGGGGCCCAAAATTTGCCGCCTCATTTCGCAGTAAAAGGGGGCGGTGCCTAATTTTAGGTTCTCCGTCAGAATTATATCTGCTGGAGAACATCTTCCTGAGTCAATAATAGGGGAGAATATAAAAAATGTAGAAAAACAGAAGCAATTCCGTGACTCATAGTAAGTGAGATTTTCCTATCTTTTTGCTTGGCAAAATTCAGTTCATGATCAAACCAATTGCAGCGCAAAAATACATATTTCTGCTGAATCATTTCCCGACCTTGTTGATAAAAATTATCAAAATGGGGATTCAAGAGAATTTATTCTCGGGGAAAAGTTAATATCTGCCTTATTTTCAGAAAACATCGAACTTCATCGTGGAAAACCAAAGACGCCTCGAAGTTCGCCACCATCCTGCGGACAACGGATAATGAAAAAGATAGAAAATTTATGTAATAAAACATTATTTTTTTCCCTTTAACTCATTTATGGATTAGTTTCCATGAGTATTTGAATTGTTTGTATTTGAATGTACTTAACTTTCGTTTCAGGAATCGGTCGAAGGGCTCTTTCTTACACACGGCATCTCTTCACTGTTTATACACCATTTCATATTTTCGGCCATTTTCCACCCAGTTATTTCTCTTTTTTTTTCTCTTTCTTTTTCTCAACTAACCCTGTTTTTTCGACCATCGCGCGTGAAATTGCAATCACATACTTAGCGTCTCTCTTTCTCTATTTCTCTTTCTCTCTGTCATTCTCTCTCTTTCTCTTTCTCAGTCTCTGCATGTCTCTGTCTTTTTGTCTGTTTATGTTTCTCTGTCTTTTTTTTAGCCATTTTGTCTCTTTGTCTCTTCTATGTTTCTCTGTGTTTCTATATTTCATCTCTCTGTCTCTCTTTCTCTTTGTCTCAGTGTTTTTGTGTCTATTTTGTCTTCTACCTCTGGCAGTCTCTGTTTCTCTCCTTTTTATATCTTTGACATTTACCTCTGTATCCATGTGTCACTGTTTCCTTTTTTTCAGTCAATCAGTCTCTACTTCTATGCAACTCTCTTTATTCTCTCTCTCTCTCTCTCTCTCTCTCTCTCTCTCTCACTCTTGTATCTCTCTTTCTCTGGCATCATACATATCCAAACTTTTTTTTTATATTTATTTTCTTTCATTTGCTCACCCAGTTGTTTCTCTTTTTTACTCTTGCTTAGTCATCTCCTGTTTTTCGACCCTCGCGCGTGAAATTGCAATTACCCCTTTCTGCATTTCTCTATTTATCTTTGTCTCTTTCACTTTCTCTGTCTCTCTCTCTTTTTGTATCTTTATCTCTCCTTCTTTCTTTACGTTTCTCTCTGTTCCTCTCTCTCACTTTCTTCAGTTTACAGTCATAATGTTCACTCGTTGTTAATCGATATCTCCAACCACACATTTCTCTCTCTCTCTCTCTCTCTCTCTCTCTCTCTCTCTCTTTCTCTCTCTCTCTCTCTCTCTCTCTCTCTCTCTCTTTCTCTCTTGTATGTGTCTTTCTCTGTTTTGCTCGCAGTTAAAATTATCTCTCTGACATTTTTGATCCCTATTTTTTAACTAACGATCTACTGATTTGGCAAATTCGTTTCCCCAAGTTTTCTTCAAGTACTTATGCAAAAACAAATATTGGAATTTGTAGTCCTTGTATGAATTCAGTTTTAAATTTCCACTAAAATATATAAATGTTTTTCTGATACGATCCGCCAGGTGTTTATCCCGTGGCGATATTCTCATTATTTTTTCTTGCATCGGGGAAATTCGTCATTCTTTTGTCTTTTCCTTTCCCTCTGTTCAGCAGATGGTTAAAAGGAAGAAGGGCCGACTAGAGCTCTTTTGTTGCCTAACCATGAAAACCTAACCATAAAAAAGGTTTCAATTACATTTTGCGAAATTTCGGTATGCCATTATAACCCTTCTCTTTTTGTCTTCTCAACCTTTCTTTCATGCGTTGTTTAATAATGTTCTATCCTAGGAGCTGCATACATTTGCTCCCTACCTACTTTTACAACTACAAAAATGGGTTTTTGAAGAAGTGGTCTCAGGACGAAATTGGACCCCCCAACAACGAGGTCACAGAAGTGGGTGAGTATCTTTATCAGCTTAAAATTTGATATCTCTATTCCAAACATATTTTTTTATATGGATGGTAATTTTAGTACCACAGTTGTCAAGTACAGTGCATTGATTCAAAACACCAATAACTGGGTTTTTTGTTAAACACATTGCAAAAAAAAAAAAAACCGTCATTTCGCCGTCTAAAAATTGTCGTCTGAATTCTGAGCATATTTTTTTCAAAGAAATCGTCATTTCCGTACCGCAACACTTGTACTAAATTTGGTAAAAAGCTAAAACATTTCTAGGTAGTTTTGTATTTTCAAATTTTTCAAAACCCGGTGCTTTGTCGCTTGGATTCGGCGACCTTCGGCCGCTTCTAGGTCATTTCACGACCTAGAGGAAAAGCGGCCTTCAATCGCATCATGACCGCTTAGCGCCCTTACGTAGATTTATGTGGGGGCAATGTTTTCCGGGGCTTTTTTCTTTTGAATTCGATGGCCTTCGGCCGCGGCCTTCTGAGGCATCATGCTCGCTTCGCGCCCTCAAATATACAAAAATGTGAACGCGACACCAAAGTGAGACCGACTAATTGGCGTTTTGGGGCGATCGGTTCCCGGCCGCACTTTGGTACCCGCCCCACGCTTTCCCACCTCACCGCCTTATTTACCTTCTGGAAAAGGCTCAATTTATAACTATCACTCTCCGCTGCTAAGAAATAACGAAAAGGCCAGCGGGTCGGCCCCGGGCCGGCCCGCTTACTTGAAAATCTATTTTTAAATGTAACTCTTTTCAAAGTCATTATTTTTAAGTTCTGTTTGTTGCAAAACATGGTTCTAATTGTGCTAAACATACTTTGTGAAGGAGGCTTCGAATTACCCTATTTAAATTTTGTATGTGTTTCATGGCCGAGTGGCTAAGGGGTTGGACTGGTAATCCGAAGTTGCGCCAGTTCGATCCCCAACCGACAAAACTTTTTTGCCACAGTTGTTTTATACATTAGGTACAATAGAAACGCAATTCCTGCACATAATTCGTGAAAAACTTTTTTTTAACTTTTGGAATTTTTGACCTCGGGCCGCGGGCCGGGCCGTGACTTTTTGGAGAGAGGGCAGGCTCGGCCCGTAGCCACCCTTGGTTCTCACGGGCGGGCCTGGCCGACTTGAAAGAGAATTTTCAGAATTTTCAGATGTCCATTTCAAATGTCGAACTGAAGGAACGTTCTCCGCTTCATCATCTCTGTGACGTGTGCGGAGCTCATGGTCAGCTTCGTGGACAAGATGAACTACAACTTTTGAGCACAGGCCATGGGGCTCGCATTGGGACTTGCGATGTATGGACTTTTCTACAAACGAGGTATGTTTTTTTCATGTGGAAATGTCTCTTTTTTGTGATGGCTTTATGCTGTCATTTGGTAATGTATCTTTTTGAGATAGTCAAGTAAAAAGATAACCGTATACGGCTATGTAGAAATGCCTCTTTTGGACATGGCCGTTTGCCAAGTGAAAAAGTCTCTTTCGGAGATATGCGGCAGGGGAAAATGTCTCTTTAGGAGGTGACGGTATGCGGCTATGCAAAAAATGTATACGGCCAAATGAAACTGCATCTTTTGAAGATGACCGTATACGGCAAGCGGAGGTTTAAATATTTTTTTGTTTCAGATGAGCCACTGACCCAATTTTACTTTGGATGGCACAACAACGCCTCTTTGAAAATTGGTTTCGAACGTCATGCTGATGATCAATGGTTTGTAATATTTTCAAGAAAACATAAAATGGAAATTTAAGGTGAAAAGGCGACCAAGTCCCCGACCTTCAACCGAAGGGCCAGTTACTCGTGCAAATGCAAGGACAGGGCGAAAACCCTTGCTTCTTGCAAATGAGGATTCAAAAGTGGAGGTTCCGTTCCCAAACGGTGAGATTTCATTGGCCTAAAGAAACTTGGTTTCCTAAAAAACACTTACACCATATTGTTTTTCGCTGAGGGGCCCGCCAATCCTACTTCGGTGATTTTTGAAAATAAGTGAGATTATGCTAATGTTGATATAGTGTGTTTCCGAAAAACGGCGCAAATTTTTGGTCAATCCCGCCGCGCTTTTTCTAATTATCTGCGCACTCCTCTTTAACTATGCTATTTCGTCATTACTTTTATTCCCTCCAAAAAATATGGGGGAATTGAAGGTAGCTGAAAAGTCTCCGGTCTTTCTGTCGGAAATAGACTATATTCAAATTTCTTTTGTACTTCAAAATATACTCATCGTCAATCCTACGTCGGCCAAAAAGCGGCCACGCCCCTTTTGTAGCCGAATATTATGATGTAGTAATGGGAAATTTGAATTTAAACATCAGAATATTCTCACTTATTTCCAAAAGTCACCGAAGAAGGATTGGCGAGCACTATAGACGGCTCCAAAGGGACGTGGCCACTTTGGAGCCGTCAGTAGAATTTGCCTACAACTGCTTTAAAATAATGCACAAGTAAAACTTTCTGTTTTTGTATTTTCATAAAAAATATTTTTTTCAGAATACTCCTTCATGCCAACAACAGGCTCACTGAATAAGAAGAAAAGACTTCGAAGCTTTTAATTTATTTAATAAAAAAAGTATTGTATTTGTTTTGACATTTGTATGGATTAATTTCCATCAATATCTGAATTGTTTGTATTTGTATGCAACTTAATTTTCATTTCAGAGATCGAGTCTGGAGGGTACGTCGGCCGAAGCGTCATATCCTGTCTTTTTTATATTTCCCCTTTATCTCCGCATTTTCTCTTTACATCCGTCGCTCTCTCTGTCTCTCTGTCTCTCTGTCTCTCTGTCTCTCTGTCTCTCTGTCTCTCTGTCTCTCTGTCTCTCTGTCTCTCTGTCTCTCTGTCTCTCTGTCTCTCTGTCTCTCTGTCTCTCTGTCTCTCTGTCTCTCTGTCTCTCTGTCTCTCTGTCTCTCTGTCTCTCTGTCTCTCTGTCTCTCTGTCTCTCTGTCTCTCTGTCTCTCTGTCTCTCTGTCTCTCTGTCTCTCTGTCTCTCTGTCTCTCTGTCTCTCTGTCTCTCTGTCTCTCTGTCTCTCTGTCTCTCTGTCTCTCTGTCTCTCTGTCTCTCTGTCTCTCTGTCTCTCTGTCTCTCTGTCTCTCTGTCTCTCTGTCTATCTGTCTCTCTGTCTCTCTGTCTCAAACTTTTTTCTTTGTGTCTGTATTTCTCTCCCCCTTGCTCTCTCTCTCTCTATCTCTCTCTCTCTCTCTCTCTATCTTTCTCTCGCTCTCGCTCTTAAAGAATTTCCTAGATGTTCGTCCCATGCCCATGACCAACTCTTTTCTCTTTTTTCTCGCATTGGAGAGATTCGTCACCCTTGTTTGTAACCCTCTCTCCCTCTGCGCCGCGATTTCACATTAGAATGTTCCAGTGATCCTCTGTTGACATTGAAGTTCGTAGTATAATCAGTACACGACAGAGCATGATTTGCACATTTTCGCAATTAGCATATGATTTCATTTTGGCGACAGCTATATTCTGTACCTCCGGTTCTTGGGCTTTTCCCATTGCATCCCGAAAATTCCCATATTTTTTAATTCTACCCTTTTCTTCAGTTTTTATTGTTTTTTTTCTGTTAACTTTGAATTTTCTCATTTTAGGAGTTGCATAAATCTACTCCCGTCTACAACTAGAAAAGATGGATTTTTGAAGAATTTGTTCCCAGCGCTGAACAAGATGAAGTTTTCTCTCCAGGTATGTTGGCAAATTCAAATTTTGAATAGTTTTAATGCAAAAATAGATTTAATAGTGGATTATTTGTCAAATCGCTACGAGTAGTAACTTTTAAAGTTTGTTTTAAGGCTAAGGTAGGGTTGGCCACCCTTTTGCTACCAGACCCGGCCGTACACGTGTGCGCGTCGATGACAGGACGCGAAACGGCCACATACGGCCGACGGCCGCAAAATTCGTGGCCGTAGGCCGCAAAATCGAACGGACAAAGGCCATGTAAACGTCTTGAGGCGGCCGAAGGCCACGGAACACAGGGCGAGGGCAGACGTAGAAGCCCAGATAATAAAATAAGGTATTTTCAGAATTGAGAAAGCGGTTATTCTATTAAAAGCTAACCTTAAAGGGCTCGTAAGGGGCCTTTTCCAAATCGTATGCTAATGAAGACTTGGCAAGCATTTTGCGCACGGTAGTTGGCTGGAGCGGTGTTGGGGAAAATGATTTCAATTGAAATGACTCGATTAGCATACCATTCATTTCCAATCCGAAAAGGCCCCTGACGGTGCCTTTAACGAGCCTTAGGCGGGTTAACGTAAAAACTAACCTTAACCCGCCTTAGGCGGGTTAACGTAAAAACTAACCTTAACCCGCCTTAGGCGAGTTAAGCTAAAAACCAATCTTAACCCGCCTTAGGCGGGTTAACGTAAAAACTAACCTTAACCCGCCTTAGGCGAGTTAAGCTAAAAACCAATCTTAACCCGCCTTAGGCGGGTTAACGTAAAAACTAACCTTGACCCGCCTTAGGCAGGTTAACGTAAAAACTAACCTTAACCCGCCTTAGGCGGGTTAACGTAAAAACTAACCTTAACCCGCCTTAGGCGGGTTAACGTAAAAACTAACCTTAACACTTAGGCGTGTTAAGGTTAATTTTTACGTTAATCCGCCTAAGGCGCGTTAAGATTGGTTTTTAGCCCATGAAATCTTGATCCCACAGTTGAACATGCCCATGGAAGAAGGCGAAAGAAACGAGGTGGTTAGCTTACAACTTTCAAATTAAATTTAAAGATTTCTATACTCCTCGCCCATGGGTCTTAGTATTATAATTAACCTGCGCATCTAATCTAGCTGATGAGTGTGTGAAATATGGAGACGCAGACAATTTTCTGGGTCAAATAGGGAAGCCGTTTTAACAAGCTCGATGAGCTATGAGTATATAAATATTTTTTCCTTTTTATTAGTAACGTCCAAAATTCCAGAGATCGAATGAAACTATTGGCATGTCTGAAGACGATTACGGAACGACTAAGCCTCGGATGGATACTTTGCAGAAAGTGGAAATGGAAGATAAAGGAACGAGCGAGGTTGGCGATTTTTTTTGCGAATTTCCAATTTTCTTTTGCAGGAGCCCGCCTCTCCGCATGACAAGAAAGCCGCTCTCTTCGGCTTCAACGACATCAGCCATCGTTCTACCGATTGTCAGGTATTTTCAGTGTAGAATGTGTTCCAATTTCTCTCGTTGTAGTGCACTGTGCCTAACAAGGCCGCTCTATTCTTTGATCCTGATGCTACGCCTCCGATGCACGACGGGGTGGCCGGCACTCCGAAGTACTTCCGAAGGACCCCTTCTGATTCTAGCCTTCCTCCCGCCTCTTCCAGTGTACGTTTCGCTTTTCAAACTATTATACAGCTTGTCCCTTTTGCGTCATCGTAGATGCTTCTCCCTATATTTAAAAAGTTTGGTTCAAGTTTTATGGGATCAATTTGCGAAATAATTTTTTTCAGAAACATTGCCGCAAAGAGATCTCTGTTTTTTTTTATTTCCAACACAATTTTTTGTACGGAATCTTTTGAATATTGTCTTGGAATCTTTCGAATGCTGCTCAAGAAGGCGTTCAAAGCGCAAGAGCCTCCGTGAGCTTCTATAAAAAACCTAAATCTAAATTTCTATCTAAATTTGCACGTTGCCAATTTTTCAATTTCAACAGATATTTTAGAAAGGTTGCTTCTTGAAAAAAATCGAGCGAACCTTTATCAGAACAACAACATTTCGAAAAGTATCGTTGCTGCAAAAAAGTAACACTACCAAAACAAAGTGTCATTCAAATTGGAGAATTGCTGCAAAAATTGGATAATTTTGTAAAATTTTCAGAAAGTCGAAATAGGTGGAACTTCCCCAGAACCTAAGAACGGCGTGCCCCTTATTGAGGTTTGTGGGTTGACAATTAAGAAATAATATTCAAATTCAGCCCCGTCGCAGGAGGAGAGTCAGGAATGACCTGCAGCAGTGTCCCCAATATCATCGAAACAGGACCTTCTTCGCGTTAAAGGTAACATAAAGTATGTTTTTGTCAAAAATCGCTTTTCAGAAAAATTGTCCGAACTGCAATTTCTAATGCTGGAAGGCTAAACATGGACAAAAGAAGCAATTCCACTTCAAGCTGATAAAAATCTTCAAGAAAAATTAAATAATTTGTTCAATAAATGTACTCATTTGGTCATTTGCTTTTGATTTTTGTATGGATTAGTTTCCATCAATATTTGTATTTATTGAATTTGTTTATAACTTAACTTTCGTTTCAGGAATCGAGTTGATGGGCCCATTGGGCACATCGCCTTTGCGCCACTTTTTAAACCAATTCTCCATTTTACCCATATTTTCCACATTTTTCCAAACCTCAGTTGGTTTTGCCATTTTTCCAACATCCCCTCTATATCTCTTTTGGAACCATTGAGACTTTCCATTTGTCTCTGCCTCTCTCTGCCTCTCTCCTTCTCTCTCTCCTTCTCTCTCTCTCTCTCGCTCTCTCTGTGTATTTGCATGTCGTTCGTTCAATATTTCTGTCTTTTTTTTTTTTTTTTTTTTTTTTTAATATTTTTGTTTCTCTAGCCCCGTTTTCTCTTGTTTATTTATCTTTTTTTCTAACTCTCTATCGTTGTGTGTCTCTATCTCTCACTTTCTCTGTCTTTTTTAAATCATTATGCTCATATCTATCTGTCTCTATCTCGCTTTCTCTGCGCTTTTGTTTTTTCTCTCTTCTTCTCGACCTCTGATTTCCTCTGTTACTTTCTTTTTCTTTCTATCTCTGTCTCTCTCTCTGTCTCTCTCTCTCTTTCTCTCTCTCTCTCACTCCTTTTCTCTTTCTTTTCGTCGGTCTCTGTGTTCAATTGTTATTCTTCTTAACCTTTCCTTTTAGTTATTCTCTTCCTAACAATTGGAAAGTTCTTATCTTTCTTTTCCTCATTAGCCCATTTTGTTGCCTCAACTTTTCCTTTTGTCTTTTTCGACCAAAATCAATCACTGACCATCCCAATTCAAAAATCTCAGCGCTTTCTTTAAACCTTTCGCCCTTTCCTTTTTTCTCTTTCTGTAATAATAATGGAAAATTGGTCCCCAAAGAAAACTTTCTTTAGCTACCGCGCAGCTATTACGGCTTTATGTCCCTTTTCACTTAAAAAATGTTCGCCAGATGTTCGTCCCACGACGATCACCAACTCTTTTTTCTCGCATCGGAGAAATTCGTCACCCTTGTTTGTATCTCCCTCTCCCCTCTGCGCCGCGATTTCTCCTCACGAGGTTTCGAATCGCCGTCCTTTTTGCTAACAACCTTATAGGTTCAAAAAGAATTTTTGATATCCAGCTGGAGCGCAATTAGTTCCAATTACTCTGCGTATGTAAGCCCGTTTCACGCATTCTTCCCGTTTGATTCCGGAAATTTGACAATTTTGACCATTTTTGTCAACTCTCGCCCCCGCCGTTCTTAGAATATAGTTTTTTTGGCCAATTGCCATTCATATCGTTTTCAATTTAGGAACTGCATACATTTCTTCCTCTCTACCTTCTACAAACTATGCATTTCTGAAGCTATATTATGGCTTCGCCTATGGCGACTCCGCGTCTACTCACCGGCAGCCAATTTCTTCAACGACGACTTCAACCCAGGTAGCTCCGTAGCAGAATAATTGACAATCCATTTTCAGAAAGTCTCTCTCTCTGGGACCCGATCGATCGGCACCTTAGAAGAAGGATCTCCCAATACTTCGATCAGTACGACAAGATCTTCTTCGCGTAAAAGGTAACATAAAGTATGTTTTTGTCAAAAATGGGTTTTTTTAGATAAATTGTCCGAACTGTTAATTTCGGATTCTGGAAGGGCAGACAGGGACAAAAGATCCAACTCGACTTCAAACCCGGAAAAGTGTTCGAGGAAATTTAGAATTTTTTAAAAAATAAATATAGTTTATTCATTTGCTTTTCACTATTTTATGGATTAGTTTCCATCAGTATCTGTATTTTGTTGTAAATGTTTGTAACTTAACTTTCATTCCAGAAATCGAGTTGAAGGGTCCACTTGTCACGTCGCCTTCGCGCCACTATTTTTTTAACCGATTCTCCATTCTACCCATTTTTACCACTTTTTTCCAAACCTCACGGACATTTTTCTAACATCCCTTCTCTCTCTCTCTCTCGGAACTTTTGAAACTTTCCCTTTGTCTCTACTCTCTCTCTCTCCCCAACTCTCTCTCTTTCTCCCTCTCTCTCTCTCTCTCTCTCTCTTTCTCTCTCTCTCTCTCTCTCTCTCTCTCTCTCTCGGAACCTTATGACTCTCTCTATTTCTGGCTCTCTTTGTTTTTATGTCTCTATATTTGTACTTGTTTGTCTCTTAAACTTTTTCTCTTTCTCTTTTCTATAGTATCTTTGTCTCTGTCTCTACCAAAGTTTCTGTATGTCTCCTACTCTATCTGTATGTTTCTCTCGTTCTCCGTCTCAAATGTTTTTTTCTTTCCTTTTTCGCATCACGCTCAGTTACTCTTTTTCTCTCGAACTCTCTTTCTCGTTCTTTATTTGTCTATATTTTTCTCTCCTTCTCTCCCTCTCACTTCATTTTTCGTACTTTGCTTCTCTCTGTATTCATTTGTTTTGTTTTTATACTTTTGAATCATTCTGTTTAGCTATTCTGAAAGTATGAAACTTGGCACTCCCCAGATCGTTTTGAAACTTTATCTCTTCTCACCTTCCAAATTCGAACATCTCGAAATCACTTTTTTCACTACATAATACAATTTGTTTGCGCATGTTGTTTTGGTCGTTTCCGCTTTTTACCTTTAGGTGAAATTTATAGAAAAAAGGTCCCAAACGGAAAACGTTCGCTGGCTATCGCGCAGCAATTATGATTTTTATCCCTTTTCACTGAAAAGTGCTTGCCAGATGTTCGTCCCACGCCGATGACCAACTCATTTTTTCTCACATCGGAGATATTCGTCACCCTTGTTTGTATCTCCCTCTCCCTCTGCGCCGCGATTTCGCCTCACGAAGAGTCCCTCTTTTTGCTCTTGTTGCTAAGAGCCTTATAGTTTAAAAACAAAATTTTGAGATCTAGCTGGAACGCAATTAGTTTTAATTACCTGCACAAGTAAGCCCGTTTCAGCCGTTTTTCCCGTTTTATCCCCGAAAGTTGATGATTTTGACTCTTTTTGTAAACCCCCCCCCCGCCGTTCTTAGAATATAGTTTTTTGCTAATTGTCATTTATATAGTTTTCAATTTAGGAACTGCATACATTTGTTCCTCTCTACTTTCTACAAACTATGCATTTCTGAAGCTATTTTATGGCTTCGCCCAATGGGACTCCGCCTTAAAGGAGACAAGAGGATTTCTCTATGGACAACGAACAGGGGTAAGAGAAATTAAAGCTTTGCAATCAACTAATTAACTTAGGGTCAATGAGAAATGGGGTAATACTGATGCCAGCTAGGAGAATCGAAGAATTCGCAGAGATGGAGGAAATAAGAGGAGAGAAAGGATCACTGTGGTGAGTTTTATAGTCACATAGTTTTTGGAGTAGTGTTTTGCGAAGCAGGATATTTCACCCAGGGGACCTAAAACTTTTGGTCCCAGGTCATTTTTGGGACCCGTTGTAGGTACTCCTTGTAAAATTTTCAGACTTTTTCAAAATTTGTTTTCAGATAAGATTTTTTGTAGCAAATCCAATTTTAAGAAAGGAAAACGGGACCATTATTTTCGGATTCTGCGCAATATTTTACATCTTTTTGCTTATGTAACCGACAAATTCTGGATTTTTAATTTTTCAGACCAGATTTTGTTTCATTGTTGACGGATAATAACCAAAGACGGTTTACTGGGTGCCACTGCGTCTGGTGGGGGTATGATTTGATTTTCTATGTCGTAATTGCACCCCCATAGTTATGTTGTCGGAGGCGATTGCGATATTCAGGACCTATCGCAATTCAGCCCGGTGCAGATGTGCCCCCCCACACCGCAATCGCACCCCCTCTGTTTTTTTTAATCACAACCCCCCTTTCTCCCACCCTATGCGCTGATAGCTAAAGACAAATACCATTCCAGATTTTTGCTAGAACATAAAAGACCAACCAGCAAGCTTATAATTTTAAAGGCAGTGAGGGGATTTTAGTTTTGTGGGGTGGGGGCGGGGGTGAGATTGCACCGCCCCTCTGGTGGGCTCCATTGGCATTTGTGGGGGGATTAAGATAGTAAGACACTTTTGAAGCTACACTTTTGAAGCTGAATGATGTTCACCGAAACCACCTTTATTGTCTATTTTTTTTCTTTAAAAAAAACTTCAATTATTCGTTTTCCGGTGTTTAGCTGCTAAAAGCAATACCCACCGTCTTTTTCAACATTTTAAGACGATCTTTTGTGCAATTATGACAAAATTCGGGGTCACACCAAAACATTTTGAGAATGGGTTTGCCCGAAATTTTCAGCTATTTGTGATTTTTCCATTGAAATAAATTTTTGGTCTGGTCTGGACCGGGCCGGCTCCTCGCATGGGTTCCTTATGTGTATGTTTAGATCCTAACCTGAATGCAGAGGCCAAGGATAGGACGACCTCCGAAATCCGTTGTTCAAGTGGTAAATTTTAGTCTGAAATTGTTAAATTATCCTTGTTTAGAAGATGGAGCAGAATCCCTCCGTTAACTGGATAGAAAGGCCCACTTTCTACACAGTCTACGTGACCTACTTTGGCATGATGATTGCCGTTTTCTAACTCGTGAGTTTATACTATTGGAGATGAAATTTGATCAAAATGACATACGCAACGCATTTTTTTTGCAAACCAGGAGGGTACGTTTGCCTACACACACACACACACACACCCACACACACACATACACACACACACACACACAAACACACACACACACACACACACACACACACACACACAAACGACAATCCATTTTCAGCCTTTCGTTCGCTATGACACCCGATCGAGCGGCACCGTAGACAAAAAGGATCCCCAGACCCCTGCCAACACGTAACGTGAAGACTATTCAAATCAAAAATCGATTTTTAGTGATATTGTCAAAACTGCGAATTTCTGCAGGAAGAAGTCCTCAGGATATCGCCGCGGGACTTGGGAAAAATGGACTTTAATAATGTTTAATAAATATAGTTTTGAATTTGTTTTTGGCTTCTGTGTGGATTTGTTTCCATCAATATCTGTATTTTTTGAGTTTGTATGCACTTAACTTTCGTTTCAGTCGAAGACCGCATTGGTCACGTCGAATTCGCGCCACTATTTTTAAAACCTATTCTCTTTCTACCCATTTTACCACTTTTTTCTAAACCTTAGTCGAAAAAGATACTTTTGCAAGTTTTCCAACATGCATCTCTTTCGAAACCTTTGAGACTTTCCCTTTGTTTCCCTGTCTCTCTCTGTCTCTGCCTCTCTCTCTCTCTCTCTCTCTCTCTCTCTCTTTCTCTCTTTCTCTCTCTCTCTCTTTCTCTCTCTCTTTCTCTCTGTCTCAAACTTTCTCTTTCTATTTTTCTTTATTTATTTTTCCTTTGCCTATGTTTCTCTGTTTGTCAAGTTTAATTATCTCTCTCATCGCGTCATTTCTCTCTTTCCTTCTCCCTCCCTCCCCCTCCCTCCGTCGGTTTGTCCTTCCTTCCCTCCATTCCTTCATATACTTTTCTCTTTCTGTGTCTTCCTCTATTGGTTTGATATTTTGGATTTTTTGGAATCATTCTCTCTAGACATTATGAAAATATGAAAGTTACCACTCCCCAGTTCGTTTTGAAAACTAGGTATCAATCGCTGACCATCCCAATTCAAAATCGCAATATCGGCTTTTCTCCACTATGCAAAACTATTTTACTCACAATCAGCCCTTTTCTTCATTTGTCTTTCTGTGATATTTGTGGAAAATAGGTCCCAAAAGAAAACTTCCCCTAGCTATCGCGCAGAAATTACGGCGTTATGTCCCTTTCTACGGAAAAGTGCTCGCCAGATGTTCGTCCCACGCCGATGAACAACTCTTTTTTCTCGCATCGGAGGAATTCGTCACCCTTGTTTGTAGCTCCCTCTCCCCTCTGCGCCGCCATTTCTCCTTAAGAACGTTATAGTTTCAAAAAGAAATTTTAAGATCTAGCTGGAGCGCACTTAGTTCCAATTCCTCTGCATATGTACGCCAAGTTTACGGCTTTTCCCGTTTTTTTTTTGCCAGAAATTTGATAATTTTGACTCTTTTTGCCAACTCTCGCCCCCGCCTTTCTTAGAATATAGTTTTCTGCCAATCGCCAATTCATATTCTTTTCAATTTAGGAACTGCATAAATTTGTTTCCTCGTCTTCACCTACAAAATATGTTATTTTGAAGAAGTTTTATGACTTTGCCCTAGTGGGACTACGCCTTAGAGGAGATTGGAGGATTTCTCTCCAGGTGGGACCACAATTAAATTTTAAAAGTTTTAAAATAATCACTTTTCAAATCACTGTTATTAGTACTTTTAGGATGCTTAATTTTGCAATCGAGAGGCTGCTCTCGCCGACTCGGATCAATTGGGCAAAAGAAAAATTAAAGCCAAGTAAGAGAAATTAAATTTTTGCAATTAACAAAGTGATTTAGATTCAACGTACCTTGGTCAACATGGACGACTGCAACAAAGTTAGAGGAGCTCTTCAAGATGGAGAGAAAAACATGTGGACCGAGATTATCCATATGGTGCGTTAACTTAGTTTTTGGAGTAGTGGTTAGTAAAAAATTTCCTTTAATATAGCTGTTGCGAAATGGGAATCCACCTCTAACAATTGGAAAGTCGCGTCCGTGTTTATGTCATGGTATCCGCCGTGTGACTGCGCCACGTGTTTGCGTCTCTCATTTCCCATATCTTTCGCCAAAACGTCGGCGTAACGCGGTGTAAATTCCACGGAGTGGAGGGAAATAGAAGAATTAGACTATTTGCGCTGCTGATCATTTCCAAGGGATTGGTTCTCAGTCTCGGCGGCGGTGTAGTAGCCACCCCGACGGCCGCAAGCCGCCAAACTTAGTGTTCAAAGGCTGCGAACGGGGAGGTGGGCCGTAGGCCGAGTTAAACATTCTTTACGTCATTTTCACCTAATTAGACCAAGGAATGAGTGGCCGTAGGCCGCGATTCGTTGCGGCCGAAGGCCGCAAGCCAGAAGAGTGCGCCAGGAGAGTGTTGTGGCGGCTGCTACAAAAAATGCCGTAATGAAGCAGTCGTCCGATACTCAGGCGGAAATAGTGTGAGGAGAAAAGCTACCTTTTCTCCATCGCTCCTTGTTTTGTGACTTTTGGAGAAAACCTGTTATGCGTTCTAATAGAGTGTAACTATAGCAAAAAGATCGGCTACCGTTTTTCACTGTTTTACTTTTAAAGACGCGGGGACGGCCTTCCATAGTTCTCATTCGGGGCCTGCTTATAGAACCAGTCCGGTTTCTTTTTGAGATTTGAGCTTATAGCTGTCGCCAAATTGGGATCTTGCCAATAAAAGTAGTATGTTCAAGTGATTGATATGGGAAATTCGTATTCCAATCACTGTCGACAGAGCATGCTTTGCATTAATTCCGTATTTAGCATAAGATTTCGTTGGCGACAGCTATATATGAACAACAATTATAGGAAGTTTTGGAGCTTTTTGCCCATGTTTTGCAATTTAGAAGTCAAAAAAACTCCGTGACCATTGCGAAAATTGCCTTCGAATTTGGATTTTCCATGATTTGAATCAGCAGAAAATTCAAATTTTTTAGATCAAAAATATTAATTTCTCTGCAATTGCTCCACACTCTGTTTAGCAAAACATTTAAACTTGTTATTAGAGAGAAATATAGTTGATCTACCAAATTTGAATATTCTCTTGACCCAATCGATGGCAAAATTCAAATTCAAGGTGAATTTTCGTCATTATGGTCACGGAGTTTTTCGGACTTCAACATTGTAAAAGATGCGTAAGTCAAGAAGAATTCAAAAAAACAATTACATTTTTCGGTCTTTAAAGGAAGGGGTAGATAAATATGAAAAAACTCAAATGTCCACATTTTTTTGGATTTCGTGCGCCTAAATTATGCCTTAGCCTGCCTTACCTTTTTATAAACATGCTTTAAACACAAATTGGTAAGAAAAAAACAAAAAAAATTTTTTTTATGCACATTCCTAGCTAAACTTTTCTTTAAGAACTACTTTCCAAGTGGTCTACTCTTGGGAAGACAATTTCCGTGAGGACAGCGTAGGGCAGACCGACTTTGGTAAGACGACTAGCAGAAAAACGCCAAATTTCTTGTTACAGAGTTCTACGGAGAAAAGTGGAAACTGAAGGCTCAAGTCATCCGAAAAAGATATCTAGCGGACAAGAGTGGAGAGCCCCATCTTTGGGCGCATTATACCGTCTTTTACTACACGGATGATGACAAGCCCCACTCTCCTTTTGAGAGAATTAGTGAGTTTTTTGGCAGAAATAATTTTAAGTGGCTTTACAGGTTTTTCTGAAGAAGCATGGCACAAAAGGAACAAGATGGTGAATTACACGCTGGAAGAATGTATGTTTTCAACAACAAAAAAAACAAAAACAATTGTCAGTCCTAGCAACTGAAAAACTCTTCAGTTTTTGAAAAGCAAAGTCTAAATAGAGAAATCGTTTTCGCTATCCATGAAATTTGCGAAAAGTTTAGGAAAACAATTTTAGAAGCTGCAAAACAAACACGTTTATAGCCCATTCATTTATAGCCATGGTGGCAAAACTGGGGCCGGCCCGGGACGGGAAAATTGGGTTTTTTTGTAACTTTTAAAGTAAATATTCTTAAGCTCGTTTTGTAGCAAAGCATATTTCTAATTGTGCAAAACAACTACATGAAATAATTTTTGGATAATTTTCATGGTGTAGTGGCTAAGAGGTCGGACTGGCAGTCCGAGTATGTTCAAATTCCGAATTCTAAATTCATTCAAACTTTCGTTTTGCCGATTGGTTTGCCGTTTTCGCAAAAAAGGACAATTTTTGCAAATAAATATGGGCATCTAAAGAAAGGGATGAGAAGACATTTTTTGAATGACTTACTTTCAGATTTTGCCGTCCTCTCGGCATGCAACACGCAATAGAACCGCGTATCGTCATTTTTAGAAGAACTTCGAAAGAGCTTCTGGATCACTTTCGTCTTCAAGGATTCAAATTGCAGTGATAGATACTTTTAATAAAAAGAGGTTGTATTTGCTTTTGCCAATGATCGGGTTTCAGCCCGCTATTATCTCATTTTCCGTTGTTTTGTTGTATAACTTTATTTTCAGAAATCGTTTTGAAGAGAAACTATACTCTACTATACTCTACTATATCGTCAACTATACTATTTCTTATTTTATTCCTACTTTAACTTTTTTCTTTATTTTTTCAACTTTCTGAGTTTCACCCAACCTTTTTTGCATCTGGAAATAAGAGCCCGGCCAAGCTCACCCTCCCCCTGTTTTCGCATTTTCGGCTCCTATTGAACAACCAAACTGTTTCTCTGACCCTTTTTGATATATAGCTTGGATTTGAATTTTTCTCTCTCTCTCTCTCTCTCTCTCTCTCTCTCTCTCCGGACGTTTACCTCGCCCTCCAAGCAAATTCATTTTTTTCCGTTCTCATTCATAGGCTACTAATTCTCTTTTTTTATACTTTTCTTTCTTGACTTAATTGAACAACTGTCTTTAGACGGCATATATACGTTTCTATCAACTTTCTATCAACCAGATCAAGAAATTATTTAAAGGAGTGGTTAATAAGGCTATCTGGATCGCATGAGGTATGTCAATAGTTCATTTGCTTTACAATAGTGAGCCAGTTAAGATTTATATTTAACCGCCGAACAAAAACAATTGAAATAATATTGCGCTTAAATTGAAAATCAATAAAACACATAGCTGTCAAATTTAATAAGAATATTTTGCGTCAGTTTTGTTTGATTATTCTATGCTTTTGCACATAAAAAGCACATGTGGCACGGCGAAGCTTATGTGGCAAAATCTTAAGAACGAATTTGCGATCCGAAGTTGCGCCAGTTCGATCCCCAGCCGACAAAACTTTTTGCCATAGTTGTTTTATACATTAGGTACAATAGAAACGCAATTCCTGCACATAATTGCAGGCCGGGCCGGGGCCGGCCCGTAGCCACCCTTGGAGCCGATCATAGTCTCACGTCCTGCCACGTTGGTTTTTATTACCGTTGGGGTACTGTAGCAAAAAAAGGCCCCTGACGATCCCTTTAATGGCAGCTATAGCCTGTGGCTAGAGTTAATTTTTCTTCATATTGAAACGTTTTTATTTTAGAGGAGATGAAGTTGCCAAATGAAAAGAAGAAAAAAGAGGTGGAAGAGGACGACGAGTGGAGGAAGAAGAAAAAAGGTGGCTGACTTCGACCAACTGGGAATTCTCTTCTACCAGTTCATGACGAAGCTAAGGGGGTCTGGAAGTACAACATGTCGTACTTGGAAGAACTTCTTCTTTGACTCTTCGAACCCCTGATCCACACGTTCAACAAGATGGGAAAGATTAGCACTGACTCGGCGACTTCGATAAGACTCTGACCGTTGAAGAGTGCGGAAACTACTTCATCCCAAGGATTTGGAGATGTGAAGCTATGACTGGGCACCAATGAAACACTTCGTGTTTTTGAAAAAAGGAAATGCACAAAAAGGCACTACGTCAAAGAAAGCCGCCTTCCAGATTGGAGAGAGAAGGCACGCCAGCCTTCTTCTCGTACGAAGTCATCTTCTCCAAGTCCTGCATGTCCTTCTAGAAGAGAAGGCAGAATTTCCTCCCCGGTGAAAATACAAACTGCTGGACAGAAACAAGAAGACTGCCGCGCATGCAATGTTCTAAATTGGGCCACGC
The DNA here is from genome assembly GCA_964057215.1 of Oscheius myriophilus. Classification (NCBI taxonomy): domain Eukaryota; kingdom Metazoa; phylum Nematoda; class Chromadorea; order Rhabditida; family Rhabditidae; genus Oscheius; species Oscheius myriophilus. Next base: position 18,862,849 of record OZ059904.1, on the reverse strand, counting down.
GGATCAAGCGACATCCGAAGGTGGTCATCCGGAGTGAAGGAGAAGAAGCCATCACTAGGTTGGTTTGACATATTTTGTAAACTTTCAACCATTCTAATTTTGAAATAGCTGAAAAGTGTTAAGTATCTTGTGAACTTTAGTAAGCCACTGCCTTAGAAAAAACGTTGAAAACCTCAATCGCAACCAAACTGTCCATCTTTCGAATGTTCATCGTTTACACAAGTAATAGTTGAGCGTAGGGTCTCGAAGCGATCAAGCGCCTGATTTTAAAACTGCAACTTTTGGTTCCCTATGCTTAAAATCATAAAAAATCACAGAATGACGTTTTGATGACACACACACACACACACACACACACACACACACACACACACACACACACACACACACACTTACGCGTTTTACGCGTTATAAAGCCCTCTGGGGCACGTTTTTAAACTTAAAACACCTGAGTGAAACCGATTTTTTACTTGAAACTGCAAATTTCAGGAAACCTACCTTGGCCCACTTCGATACTGAAGGAGGAGATGGAAGAAGACTAAAAAAAGAAGAATATGACTTTAAATAAATATAATCATTTTTTCTCACTATTGCTACTTTGTTGAGTTTGTTCTCAAGCATACATGATTTTCTTGTATTTCTGTTGTCTAAATTAATTTCCAGGAGTCGAGGCTTCCTGTTTGAGGATGAGGTTTTTGGGGCCGAGCGACGCTATTTCAACTTTTTAAACTTGGTTTTTCTCCTTTTTTTACTCTCTCCCTTTTTCATTCTTCCTTTTCTTCATTGCTTCACATTTTTTCTTATTTTTCCTATACTGTTATCTCTAATTCTACTTTGCTCTTTCCCGCCGTGTCCGACGGTCTCTACTTTACGATAACATAGCTTACGGCTGGCTTAAATTGTCCTTGGGAGAGAATCGGATATCCTCTTTGTTCTCATCCAGATGTTATAAACACGCTGCTTTGCCATCAACAGTCAGCCGCCGATCATTTTTTATCTTACCGTACTTTCTGGAAGCCGCCGGCGCAAAGGAGCGGAGCTAAGCGAGGGAGTTAAGTGAGGGCGGCAGCGCCTGTTTTTGAGGTCGCTTTTGACTCACTCGCTTTCGGCAGTCGATCACTTTTGGGGTATCAATCGACTGAATTACTAGCATTTTCCGTAGTTTCCATCGTTGCTGAGGAAACGTTCACTTTTCTTGAGAACAGTTCCCTAACCATCGTTTGCCTCATTCACCCTTTCTTATCTCTGTGTCTTGGGCCTCTCATACGTTTTTTCGGTGTCGGAGCTCTTCGTCACCCCTGTTTTCGCAATTCCTGCGGCGCCGTCTGATCTCAGAGAGGGGATCGATGCCGTTTGGGGCGCAAATCTGTTTTCAGCGCGTACTTCTTTCCTATGTTGTTTTGAAAACAGTCGATTGCCCTCTTAACAGATCTCTCTCTCTCTCTCTCTCTCTCTCTCTCTGTCTCTCTGTCTATCGAAATTATGTCACCACATAATTATGACCGCTAGCAAATGTTTATTTTACCGAAATTTCTCGAAACCGCCCTTTTTCAACTGAAGTAACAGTTTTGTTTCGCTTTAACAAAGCTATTTTTTCAATAATTCGTTCATGAATCACACTATTTTCAACGTGTTTATTGCCTAAATTAGATATTCATTGCTTTTCCCTTCAAATTGTTCAATAGAACGAGTATGATGCGCGCCACTTTGTTTTTTGTCATTTGCTTTGGCGATGGTGTTTTACGTCCGATCTGGGCAACTTTGCTTTTTGTATTCACGATTTGGCCCCTAATTGTCGGAGTTCCATGAAAAGTCCCTCAAATATGGCCCACTTATCTCGCCCTTTCGTCTCTCGGCGTTCGGTGCTTTCGAAAGGGTCGCCGACGATGACAACACGTTTTTCCGCCGTCGGAGCTCTTCGTCACCCCTATTTTCGCAGTTCCCTCTGCGCCCTTTCCTCGTCCCGATCTGAACGATGGGATCGATACCGTTTGGCGCGCGTTTCCGATTTCAGGGCGCGCTTAGTTTCAAATACGGTTTACATGCTTTGCGAAGATCTGACTGAATTTCTTTAACAAATTCTATAGTGCGTTCCTGTTCTTTTTAAGGCCAAGAGTAATTTGGAACTCCTATTTTCAGCACAGCTGGGTTCGGGGTCCCAAAAATTGACCGACCGCAGAGTTTGAGGCTATTTGGCCCCTTTTAATCCCACATTTAACCTTTCTAACTCTACCCGCATTATATATGACTGTTTTCATTTTTGCCGAAAACTGTTTTCCGCCTTTTTTTTCTTTTGCCAGTCTGATGTGAGAACAGCTGTTGTCTACTGTAGCCTCCGACTGTTTACTGGGGTGTCAAAGGTCACACAGATCATTTGACACTTGATTCCGCAACAAACACCCTATTGCGCAATTGTCAGCTTTCTTAAAGGGACCGTCAGTGCTTTTCAAAATGAAAATGGTATGTACGCTAATCGCACCATCCCAATTGAAATAATTTTTCCAAATACCGCTCGAGCTAACGGTCGTGCGCAAATTTCTTGCCAAGTCTTCATTAGCATGCGATTCTAAAAGTCCTCTGACGAGCCCTTTAAAGGGGCAGTAAAGAGGGTTTTTCATTTCATTTCCGATCAGCTACGGTCGGAAATTAGGCGAATCAACTATGCTAAATTGTCTCGCACTCTCTCATTTTCAGTGGTCTCTCAGCCAATTAGAATGAAATTCAGCTCATTAGCATGCCTTGTAAATGCCGGACACGCAGGGCGTACAGCCCGTCTACAAATCAGTAAGCGAGACCCGTTTTTGACGACTGTGAAGCGTATTTTCTCGAAAACAGTAAATTTTCGGCCCATAGTCATGTATATTTTCATGATCAGCGAAGTTTTCTCTCCTAAATAAACCAATGTTGTAAAACCCGCCTGACTGTCCCTTTAAGCACACTTTCCACCTCCAAAACACGATTTGTCAACCTTTGGGTGTAGAATTTTGACCCCAAAATTTCTGACCCCAGTCTAGCCATATATTTTTTCATTCTTTTTGCCTTCTTTCACATTTTTCTCAGACTGTTTCTTATTGTTCGACACTAAAATGTTCATTTCAGGACATATATTCCTCTCTTTTAATTCTAACTAAAATTTTTCTCAAATGTGACTTTGAAGCACTTTTATTATGAAGGCGCCGGTGACTCAATCAGGTATGTGAAATTTCTTTATTTGTAACTCATTTTCTTCCGGGTCTTTTTTGGGATCTTTGCTTTTGCTTTATTAATTTTGCGATCTTTAAAGATACGAAAAACGCGAAAAACCTAAGTTTAGCGAAAATACAATACAATTCCGCTGTTCAAATGTCAGTTTTGATCTATTGAGGGCATATTCTTCAGAAAAAAATAACACCACTTCAAACGGATTAGACCAATTTTGAAAAATTACGGTACTGTACCGTAACCTTGGTCAAAAAATCGATTTTGACCTAAAAGTTTCGGAATCACGTATACATGACATAGGAAGGTTATCTACCAAACCAGGAGGGTACGCGCGCTTACGGCGCGCACCCTCCTTGTCTGCGACCTGCAGCCACATCGGCACGTGGCCTTCGGCCGCTCAGTTAGGCGTCCTGCGGCCGCAGATTCACGGCTTTCGATCACTCATTTTTCGCCCTTTGTCCGTGAAAATGCCGTGAAGCACGTGAAACTCGGCCTACGGCGGAACTCACCCTCCCTAGCTGAGGAAGTGATATACTACACACACACACACACACACACACACACACACACACACACACACACACACACACACACACACACACACACACACACGGTAGGGGTTTATTAAAAGGGACCAGGATTTTATTGTGAGAGATATGAGTTGAATCGGAGACCATGAACTGTTTTCTAAGACAGTGGCCTGCTCGAGTTTCCCAGAGACGATTTCTAAAAATTATTTTCAGCGAAGAATGAACGCCCTCCTAACGAAGATTTTTCCGATCATATCCTTTTCTTTCAATGGCTGATCAAGAACACAATCATCGCATCCCCACTCTTCCAACAGTTGATGATGATGTGGAGCCATGGGTTTACGACACGGATTTTATCACGGTAGGTGTTCGATAGTATCGTCCTTGAGTTTGTTAACTTTTTTTTTCGGTTTTAAGCCATTTTTTCAGGGATTTAAACGCTTCAAGTCCTTCTCAATGAAATGTACCTGTTCGAGTACATAGATATATGGAGTTTTGGAGGATGCTCAGACGGAAGGAGGAATCCACACAGTAAGAGCTTTCTAAAATGGTCCTTAACTATTTTCAGGAGCAATCTGGAACAGCGTGCATCGACGAATAAATCGAATTTACCGTTGTTTGGGCGGCTACAGCCAGACTTTACCTCTAGACTTCGGCCACAAAAGGTTAGTTTTTGTGTTATTTAAAAAAACTAACTTTTCAACAAAAAAAAATGCGGACACAAGTTTTCAAACTTGAGGGCATAGTTCTCACCAAGGGTGGCTGATCAGCTGGCCGAGAAAATCTGAGGAAGGGGCCGGCCCCACTTTTTTTTTTTGAAAATCTTTTTTTAAATGTAACCTTTTCAAAGTCCTTATTTTTAAGTTATGTTTGTTGCAAAACATAGTTCTAATTGTGCAAAACATACTGTGTGAAGGAGGATTCGAACTACCCTATATAAATGTTGTATATTTTCATGGCCGAATGGCTAAGAGGTCGGACTGGTAATCCGAAGTTGCCCCAGTTCGATCCCCCGTCGACAAAACTTTTTTGCCACAGTTGTTTTATACATTAGGTACAATAGAAACGCAATTCCTGTACATAATTCGTGAAAAACTGTTTTTTTCAACTTTTGGAATTTTTGACCTCGGGCCGCGGGCCGGGCCGTGATTGTTTAGTGAAAGAGCCTGCCCGGCCCGTAGCCACCCTTGGTTTTCAATGGCGGGCCGGCCCGACTTGAAAGAAATCCTCGGGCTAGCCCAACCCGTCTACACGGACCACCCAGTGAAACTATCACCCACGCGACCAAGGTTCGACCCCGGCACTTAATTTTTGCTAACTTGTTCAAAAAATGAATTTGTTCAAAAATGAAAAAGAAGTTTTGTGCAAGAGTTTGGAAGGTTTAAAAAAGTTATACAGTGTTAGCTAATAGTTGAACAAAAACGTGACCGATTTTTTGCTTGAAACTGCTATTTTCAGAAAATGTACATGTCGAACTTTGACATCGAAGGAGTAAATTGAAGAAGGCCAAGACAATAAGAAAAATGTCTATAATTTGCAATAAATATAATCACATTTTTCTCAATATTGTTGCTTTGCTGAGTTTGTTCTCAAGCATACCTTATTATTTTCTTTTTCTGTTGTCTAATTTTATTTTCAGGAGTCGAATCTTTCTGATTGAGGATATGGGGGCCCAGTGACACCTTTTCAACTTTTTACTTTCTCTTTAAATTTACCATCTCTTTTTCCCTATATCTCTCCAATTTCCCGTAATTGCTTTTTCCGACAGTCTCGAATTTACGATGGTCAAGCTTACGCCTGTTTACAAAAAATGACCTTGAGAGAGGATCGAATATCCTCTTTGTTCTCATCCAGATGTTATAAACAGTCTGATTCGTAACCGACTGTCAGCCGCCGATCATTGTTTATCTTACAGTACTTTCTGGAAGCCGCCGGCGAAAAGGGGCGGAGCTAAGCGCGGCCTCGTGTGCATAGCGGCAGCGCGTGTTTCTGAGACCTGTTTCTGACGGTTTCGAGAATAGTTTCCCAACCACAGTTCCGCTCACTCACCTCTCCGTGACTACGTTTTTTCGGCGTCGGACCTCTTCGTCACTCCTGTTTGCGCAATTCCCTTGGCGCCCTCCCTCGGTCCGATCTCAGAGAGGGAATCGATCCCATTTGGCGCTCAACTTTGTTTTCAACGCGCACTTCATTTTGTATGTTGTTTCGAAAACAGTTAATTACCCTCTTAACAGTTATATATCTCTCGGTCTCTTTCTTATAGTTAAGTGATCTCTCTCTCTCTCTCTCTCACTCACTCACTCACTCTCACTATGTCTCTCTCTTTAACTCGAGGCCAGATCCTCCGTTAACTACTTTCACCGCATTTTTTTGAAGCCGCTAACGCCAAGGGGCGCAGTTCAAAGTGAGCGGCAGTGCCAGGTACCATTTCACAGACAGCACTTCACCTTTTTGTGTTTTAACATTTCAACGGCCTCGGGCTTTTATAGAGCTGCAAAACCCATGTTATTTATTGCCGTATTGTGATTACAAGCTTTGTACGTCAATTTTCCAATTAATACAGAAGCTTTGTTTCCCCTTACTGAATCAGAGAAAATCACTGCTCGCGCGAGTTTTTCTGAGGAAAAAAGATTCGAAACCCCTTTTTTCTGCATTTTTTAACACGCATTTTATCGCCGAAATTCGATTTTTACTCTTTTCATCTCAGTTTTTAAAAGAATTTTTAATAGAATTTTTTCAAACACTGATCAGCCGATTCACCGATGGCGTTTTAAATCGAATATGCTACTTTGCTTTCTGTCTTTCCAGTTAGGCGCTTAATTATCGGAGTTCCGTGAACATTTCCTCAATTATTCCCCCATTGCGTTGCCATTTCGTCTCTCGGCATTCGGTGCATTTGAAGGGGTCGGCGACGGTGATCACACGTTTTTCCGCCGTCGGAGCTCTTCGTCACCCCTCTTTTCGCAATCCGCTCTGCGCCCCTTCTTCGCTCCGATCTGAGTGAGGGCGATCGATTCCGTTTGGCGCACGATTCCGATTTAAAGGCGCACATTTTTCAATTAATTGATGCCTTTCCGTCTGTCTTCAGTAATTGCTTTGAGTTTAACAAAAAACCCGGCTTGGAAAAACAGGACAACTAGCTCGGAAGCCTCCGAAACTGACCGACAATTTACAAAATTTTCTGAAGCGAAAACATTTATAACTTTTCAAGTCTAACGCTTTTTAAAGGCAGTAAGGAGGGTTTTCATTTCATTTTCGGTCGTATACGGTCGGAAATTATGCGAATCAACTATGCTAAATTTGTCTTCTACCTCATCCAATTTGAATAAATTTTGGCTTTAGCATGCCCTGTAAATGCCGGACACGCAGGGCGTATACTCCTCGCCCACGGACCTTTTTGGAAATTTCGATGACCTGCGAATCTAAGCTAATTAGAATAAATAATGACATAGCTACACATTCACATTTTTGCATAATTTTCAATTATATCTTACTCAAAGTTATGCTAATATCAAAGATTTGAGAGAAAGGTCGTTGGGCGACGAGTATATTGCCCGTCTACAAATTTGTAGACGGAGACACGTTTTTGGGAATTTTGATCTGATTTTAACAAAAGATTTTTTTTTCTTACGACCCATGGTCATATATATTTTCCAGATCAGCGAATTTTTCTCTCTTAATTTAGCCAGTGTTGCAAAACCCGCCTTGCTATCCCTTTAACAATGCACTTTTATCTCCTTCCTGTTATTTTTTGTTGAAAACCTCTGTCTTTGCGACTTTTCTGCCCGATGACTAGAAAACAGCTGTTGCCTACGGTAGCCTCGACTGTTTACTGGGGTGTCAAAGGTCATCTAGGTAATTAGACACTCGGTCATCGTAACAGACACCCTATTGCGCAATTATCGAGTTTCTAACTTTTCGACCTCCCAAGCCCAGTCAAGCCAGATCTTTTTTCTTTCCATTTTGTCTTCTTTCCTTTTGAAATTTTACGATTCGACCATAAAATGTTCTTTTCAGGGCATATATCCCTCTCTTTTACCTCTAAGAAGAATGGAATTTTCGTAAATTTGACTTTGAAATCAACCAGAAGCCAAAGCGCCGATCCCTTGTTCTCCTCTGGATTCGGCGAGTCCCTCAACCAGGTAAGGGAAATTTCATTATGCTTTATGTGAACATGTTCATATAATTCAACCAGAAGACAAAGCTTGGCTAAGCGGGCCTTGGCTTATAGAGTAAGCGGTCTGCTGTCGCCTTAAGGTGATTGAGCGGGCTTCGGCCGCCTCGGTCCCACACAGTCAAAATAACCCTCTGTCAAAAATTGGCAGAGTGGTCCAGTCGATCTCATATTTAGTGTTTTAGTTAATTATGACCCAATAAAATTTAAAAATCGTCAAAGAAATCGATTATCGACTTTTTGTACTGGATTTTAGAATCTACCGGCTCAGGGTACTTCAACTAAACTAAAACATTAGAAAATTCCCATAATATTAACTTTTCATGAAAATTCCCGTAAAATTCCCATGATATTAACAAGAACTTTTGCTTGTACTCTAAATGTATCATAGGTAATGAACGATTCTAACGAATCCCTTCTACATTATAATAAAAATCCCTTATAATAAAGCGCTATGTGCGTTGTCTATCAACGTAAGTCCATGCGTTCATTTTCCCAGAGGCGAAGAAGGAGGTCGGCCGTAGGTCGAGTTTTAAGGGTTAAGGGTTAGGACCTTAAGGGCTTAGGATGTAGTGACCTAGTTGACCTAAATCGCGTATCAATCTGATATTTGGGTCCTATTATCACAATATCGCCGTTTTCAGCCGAATCACAGAAAACTTTTTTCGCGAATGTCCATTTATAACTCGGAACTCTCAGTATCCCGTCTTAACGTTCTTCACGCCATTTTCACGGCCGTTGACCGAGGAATGACTGGCCGTAGGCCATGGATGTTGCGACCGCAGGCCGTGTAGTTGAGCGGCCGAAGGCCGCGTATTGGTGTGGCCGCAGGCCGCAAGTCAGGAGGGTGCTAGGCGCGCGCACCCTTCTTGTAAGGTTAGAAAAACGTTAGAAAAAATGCTTAAAAAAAACGAACAAACGCCTTTTGTCTTCAATTTTTTTTTGATTTTCAGAAAACTATGCCACCGATTTTGAAAAAGTCTTGTCGCTTTCTTTTCATCAAATAAAGAGTTGATTTCAGACAGTGAAGACAATGTCTTGAAGTTAGATATGAAAAATTTGCAAATTATCGATTTTTTGGGGGCGGGGCATCAAAAAAAGTTAAAACAAAAGTCCCAGAGAATCATTAAAAAAAAGAGGTTCCCCTCAGCCCGAAAACCACGAAAGTTTGCGTGGGAAATTGCGTGTCAACTTGCAAAATCATATTTACCTAAAAACCGTAAAACCACAACCCTAGGTAAACTAAAGTTTGACAACAACTAATGGTAGTTTGTGACAATAAAACAAAAATTGGTCTGTGTTGTGTTTACTCTATGATTCTGAACAATTCAGATCGGGGCTGATGAAATTGGAACTAGAGAGAGGAAGCCATGGTATGTTCCGAATGAAATGTCCTACCAATGCGTTTAGGACCGACGAAGAAAATGCCCTGGAACAGGTTTTGCTCCATCCTCACTTGTACCCCGAGGAAAACTGGGAACATTTGTTTGGAAGGAAATTCGCAGCCGTCCGCGCAGCCAGAGACCGTCTTCGAAAAAAAACTGAAAGTTAGTTGTCAAAGAATTCTGCTCACGCATTTTACACGGTATACCAGCTATATTGCTGCAAATTATACGCAAAGGATTAATACCTTTTGAAACGTTGGCTATTATAGCTCCCTCTCCCGAAGAAGACGCCACGCAAGAAGCGCTCCCCTGCTAAGGTAGGGCACACCATCAAGAAAATCCCATATCAATCCTGACGCTAACGAATAGATGTTCAGTTATTCAGAAACTAGTTTTCGCTGATTCCCGAAAAAGGGCTGACCGTCCCTAACAAATAAGAAATTGCATACAAACGGAAAACATCAAAAAGTTATTAGATTCGACATGCTCAAATTTTCTCATTGTCGTGGTAAATGTGTTGAAGGGGCATTTCTACAACGGAAGGCTTAACGGTGTAGCTTCCAGTGTCGTAAACGGACGTTTATTATATGCTACACACCAAATACGTTGCTATTTCTCAATTGCTCTTTGGGTGGTTTTTATATTGCTGTCGCCAAACGAGCATCATGCCAAAAACGGCTTTAATGCAGAAGTCGTGGGATACTCAGGCGGACATAGTGTGCAAGAAGCGCAGACGCAGAGAAAAAGCGGCTTTTAATAGCCGTTGCTCGTTTGGCGACAGCTATAAAGGAAGATTTGTTACCGATTTTAAACGTGATAAATTTGACAAGCTTCAATGAAAAAAGTTCTGCAACTCTTTTTAGGAGCTCATTTTGATATTTCATCAATTGTAATTTGCAGTATTTGAGCATGTCACTGCGGACTCAGTTGAAACTAACTCTTTGTCAATGGAAATAAGAGCGCCCGCACGCACGCACGCACTCTTTTTTTTGTTGCTGTTTTTCGTCTTTTACGTTTCCGTTTTCAGAACGCGTCTGCGAATTCCCGCAAGAGGAAGCACCCCACCGACCCCCTTACTGAGGATGACTTCGTAAGTCTGTTTAGCTTCATCTCACTTTTCTTCGATTCAGCTTATTACTCGTTTGAAATTTTTTGCAGCCATTTTTGCGCAAATTTCTGAAATTTCTGCGTGTACAAACGGAAACTTGCATTTGAATTTGTTAAACTATCAGATAAACAAAAATTGTTTTGCTAGTAGAACTTAGAACGACCAATTCAAATATCAAATATCCGAATGAATTCAACAAATAAGAATACTGAAATTTCTGAAGAAAGATTTGCATTTCTCTTTTTGATCAATCGCAAGCCCAACCCTACTTCAAACCAAAAGTAGAACCTAAAATTCGTCCGCTGGGAACCGGGATATGACTTTTCGGACCAGAACCCAGCCAATAAATCGATTTATCGAATGATATTTGGTCACTCACATTAACCCAACCAATAAATCTATTTAATGATTGATCTTTCATTCTGCCGACTTTCATTCAAGTTTGTTAGTGATCTACATATACAATGGTGAAGTGGGGTTTATCTATCTGTGCCTCTGTTAGTTCGCAGCCCGCTCTTCAATGGATGCAAAAAGTTAAATTCAAAAAAAGCTTCAAGTCCAAGAAATCGTAAACAAAAACATCTTCTTATATAAGAAAACACTATGGTGTGTGTGTTGTCGATCAGCGTAGGTACACGCGTTCATTTCCCCCGAATGGGAGGGGGAGGTCGGCCGTAGGCCGACTTAAACGTACTCCACGTCACTTTCACGGCCGAAGGCCGAATAATGAGTGGCCGTAGGCCACGAAAGTAGCGGCCGCAGGCCGCTTAACTGAGCGGCCGAATGCCGCGTGTAGTTGTGGCCGCAGGGCGCCTAATTGAGCGGCCGAAGGCCGCAAGCCAGGAGGGTGCGCGCCGTAGGCGCGCGTACCCGACTGGTTCGTTTATATAACTGTTGACAATAGCGTCGTTAGTGTAGGTTACCCCAATTTGCACAACTGGCTTTCTGTCCCACTTCTAAATTACGGAGATAGAGTTTTTCGGAAAGTTAAAGGGGCCGAAACAGGCGGCGTGCCGGCAAGGTCAGCCTAAAGGGCCGTTAGAGGGACTAGGGCACGCTAAGAAGTACCCATAGGTCAATCAACAGCCGTTTATCTCACATTCGCGACAATAAAAACCAAAAAGCTATTTTGTTTCCCCTTTTGCACGAGCGCTGTTTTTTATATGAAAACCGTGTAAACTACCGGCACTTTCTCCACATCATTGCTAAAAACAATGAAACTGTCTTTTTAAGGGGCATCCATGCAATGTTTATGGTTATTTTTTCCAGGCGCACCGGCACATTGATCAACTTGAAGAGGAACAACAAGTGAAGAAAATCGAGAACATTGGAAATTATACTTTCCCAGAGTGGCGCGAAAGGGAAGCACCTCCAGGATCATACTTTCAGGGTACATTTTACTATTTACTTTTTTCATTGCTTTTCTAAAGCTATGCTATTGACATGATTCTAATTGTTGCAGATGAATGGACGACTTGAGGTTCACGTAGCTTCCGGTCAAGAAAGGGACACCGGGCTAGCATCCAGAAGGTATAAATTTATTGAACAACACTATGAAAACATGTTTAGGACAGCTTATCGCAGTTAAAGAAGAACAAGAAGGCTGCGATGGCGTCTCTCGGAGTGCGGACAGTGGCCTCAAAGTGCAAGGAGAGCCTCGTTCAGCTGGAAGAGCGTCTGAGGGAGGTACGTTATCAAAATGTTTATAGCTGTCGCCAAAACGAAAACAACGGGCGTCCGCGGAAAAGCGATAGTTTTTCTGCGTCTTCTCTAATTGCACGCTCTCTCGCCTGAGTAGCGCACACATGGTGCAATCGGACCGTTTTTTGACACGATTCCAAATTGGCGACCGCTCTATCTGCGTGAAGGTTTCGCACCGATTTCTGCATTTAAGTCCAATTTCTACTCATTAATCACGATGGGAATTATACCTCAGAGTTGCGTGCCAAAATTGAAGCAATAAATCGATTTATCGATTGATCTTTGATCACTCCAACTCTCCGGCAAACCAAAAGTAAAGTGAAATCTCTCCATTGTGAACCGAGTTATGCCTTTTCGTGCCAGAACCCTAACAAAAATCGATTTATTGATTGCTTTTTGATCGCTCCCAATCTATTGTCCCGGTGGTGTGGCTCCTCCATTGTCTTGTGCGCAAGCGTTAAACCTTCAACCTATAAAACTTTTTGAATTTTTTATTTTCAGTGTCCTCCTTCAACTTCAACGAGACGGAAAGAGGAAATTGAAGAAGTCTGAGAAAACTGGAAAATATATATTTAAATAAACTTTTTAATTCTTATTTTTCTCCGTATTGCTGTTTTGCTGAGTTTGTTCTCACGCATATCTGATTTATTAGTCTTTTTGTTGTCTAATTTTACTTTCAGGCGTCGAGTCTTCCTTATCCAGGAGGAGAATTTTTTTTCGTTTTTTTCTTCTGATTTGCCCTTTCCCTTCAACCGTTTCTACTTTACGATAGCATAGCTTACGGCTGGCAAAAATTGACCTTGGGAGAGGATCGGGTAACCTCTTTGTTCTCATCCTCCAGATGTTATAAACACGCTGAGTTGCCATCGAAAGTCAGCCGCCGATCATTGCTTATCTTACAGTATTTTCTTCGATGGGGTATGGTCGGAAAATATGCGAATCAACTAAGCTAAATTGTCTCGCGCCCTCCTCCTTTTCAGATCTATATCATCCAATTTGACTGAAATACGGCGCATTAGCACGTTTTATTAAAGCAGGACACGCAGGCGTACTGTCTGTCTACATATCTGTAAACGGAGACCCGTTTTTGGCGAATTTAAAGCGTAATTTCTCGAAAACCGTTTATTTGTGAGCCATAGTTATGTATATTGTCATGATCAACGAATTTTTCTCTCTCGATTTAGCCACAGTTGTAAAACCCGCCTGACTGTCCCTTTAATGTTGACAGTTTCGAGAACTATTTTGCAACCATCGTTCTCACCCTTTCTTCTCTTGTTTTGCTTTTCGACGGTCCACGAAACCGCAATTTTCTTTCTCTTTTTTTCTCTTGGCGTTCGGTGCCTTTGAAGGGGTCGCCGACGATGTTCACACGTTTTCCACCGTCGGAGCTCTTCGTCACCCCTCTTTTCGCAATTACATCGGCGCCTCTCGCTCCGATCTATGCGAGGGGATCGTTCTCAAAAGACGGGGCCGAAGCGGGCTGGGCCGGGCCGAGAAAAGTGCAGGCTCGGCCCGGCCCGGTTTGTAAACTTGCCGAACTAAAAATTCTTTAAATTGTTATTTTAGCTTACGTCAAATGTGTTAAAACCCGGAAACACTTTCAAAATACTTCTATTACACATTTAAACTAATTTCTAGTTAGCCAAAATAAAGTGTCCCACCGGGATCGAACCTAGGTCGTGTGGGTGACAGTACAAGGTGGTCCGAGTAGATGGGCCAAAGCGAGCCGGGCCGAGAATTTTTTTTAAGTCGGCACGGACCTGCCCGGCCCGTGAGAACTATATCAATAGACTTCAGCGCGCTTTTCCCAATCCTCCTTGAAGTCTTTCCGTCTGTTTTCAGTTCCTTTAGTTTCTTTCGTTTCTTCGGGCTTGGAAAAATCCTCGCCTTCCAAAATACTTCTCCAAAACTTCGAACTCTCAAAACTGACCGCCCATTTGCCACTTTTCCTAAAGCGTGAAATTTCATAAATGGTCAAGTTTAAGCTTATAAATCCAACGCTTTTACTTTCCTTCCTGATTTTTTTAAACCTCTCGGTCTTTTCGAATGTTCTCATCCACGACTAGAGAACAGTGGTTGCCTACTGTAGTCTCCGACTGTTTACTGGGGTGCCAAAGGTCATATAGGTAATTAGACACTCGGTCGTCGTAACAGACATCCCTTTTGCGCAATTATCGAATTTCTAACTTTCCGACCTCCCAACCAAGGTTTACCCCAAAATTTCTCAGCCCATTCAAGGCAGATCTTTTTTCTTTCTACTTTGTCTTCTAAACATTTTTTCATACTTTTGGGCCTCACAACCTACCCCGAATCAGCCCAACCAAGGCGTATCTTGTCTTTTGCCCTTGTTATCTTCCCTTTTGCATTTTTGCGATTCGGCCATTAAATTTTCTTTTCAGGGCATATATTCCTCAAAATTAACATTAGGAAGAATGATAATTTTGTAAATTTGCCTGTGGAAGCAAATTTATTGCGAACACCCCAGTGTCACTCAATCAGGTAAGGCGGGATCCCACCTCCGCGGTAAACTCTCTACAGATTCTCTATTTATGTCTATTTATAGTCAACGAGAACAACCAGGCCTGCTGCAGCGGTGGCAGCCATCAAGAAAACTTCCAGTCAGTTTTATTTATCTACAAACACCAAAAGTTTGAAATTTCAGGTTCTATTGCCAAGGCCAGACCATCCACCTCCACTACCACCAGGAGAAAGGCTGCTGTGAAAGCAAAGGTGGTGAAGAGACCGGCGAAGAGACAGCCTGTGAATGCCACCGTGAGTCTGACTTTTGATTACTGAGTTTCAAAATTGTCCCGACCCAAATGTAGATTAAACTTGCCATAGCAGATGCTTATTACAAGCTATCTCTAACTTTCTTTCCATTTTGATTACAAAAACAAGACCATAACAAATTTCACCTTAACATGGCATGCATTTTTGGATACGGCTCCTTCCGGGGTGGGCTGGGTCGTGCCAGTATTTTACATGTTTTTTTAATGAGAGACATGGTTTGATTCATCTATAGTTACAATGTTTCCAGGGCATCGACGAACTCGAAGCAGCGCAGACGGAAGCTTCATTCTGGCGTGAAGTCGCCCTCAAGGCCGCTACGGAAGCTGACGCGTGGAAGGAAAAAGCCGAGGAGAAGGAGAAAAATGCTATCAACGTAAGTGTCTTTGTATTTTCAATCAGACTTCCCATTATTTAACCGCTGCTCTGTAGATAGGGACCGCAGAGCAGAAATTGTATTTATCGATTTAGATTTTTTTATGTAAATATTTAAACAGCAACTTATCTTTTGCACTATTTTTTCCCTTTGAAATTTCATCCAAAAAAGCGAGAAACTCTGTTTTGAATGACTGAATTTCGATGTCGTGGTTGGGCGAGGGCATTCTTGGTCGAGTGCACAGGCCCCGCTAAACACCGGGCACAAACTTACTTAAGTGCAAAATCGTTCAATTTGAAGAAATTTGTTATTTTAATAATTCACCGCAACTTTTCTACAATTTATGGCACCAAACTGAAGACTAGCATAAGAAAAATGCATGTTTAGTCAGCAAAAATATTCTGAAAAAGGAATTGGACAATGGAGCGCGAAAGCGGTAAATTTTCGACCCAGAGTCATATATATTTTCATCAGCGAATTTTTCTCTCCTATTTGAGCCAATGTTGTAAACTGTCCCTTTAAAAAGAATCTAAATTACAGTTTCATATGATTGATCAAATCGATGGAAAAACTTGTTCATAAGCTCAATTTTAGTCAAAATGGGTAGGGACCGCAGAGCATAAATTATTTTTGAGAATTTCGATTTTTTGTGTGAATATTTAAACAGATGATACTCCAACTTAAACTTTTCCTTTTTACATTGTGAAATTTCATCCACAACAAAACGAGATATTTCATTTTGAACGCCTATATTACAATTCCGTTTTTCAACTACCGCCGTGGTTGGGCGGGGTCTTTCTCGGCCGAGTGCACAGGCGCCGCTAAACACCGGACAGAAACTTGGTTGAATGCAAAATCCCTCAAATTGAAGAAAATGAAAGGATTTTGGTATTGTAATGAGTAACCGTATTTTTCTACTATTTATGGTACCAAAATGAACCCCAGAGCAATAAAAATACACGTTTAATTAACCGTTTTCGATTTGCTGTGAGAAGGGGATTCGGCATTGGAGCGCAAAAAGCGGTTGAAATTTATAAAAAGTTCGCTTTTAAATTACATTTTTATAAATCTGCACGAATGAAATTGGCTCAATTTTACATTAAACGAAAGAGAATTAATAGTAAATTCATAAATTTAAAACACCTTGAGCGCTCCGGGCCTGTATTTCGCACACATAAGGGAAATCCAAAGAACGCTTGAAAGTTGACTTCTTTTAAAATTGTTTTGCTGCAAAACAAAAGTGGTTTTCTCAAGTTTTACTATCTTAAAACAACAAAAACACTTAAATAAGTTGATTGCGCACTAATAATGCTACCAAACGTGATTGTGCGACGAGTGGGACCGCCGCAAATGTTAAAATTCGGCATAACTTTTTTATGCACGAACGGATTTTTGCGTTTTTGGGCAAGTATATGTAAAATAAGTTGAGTAATCATTTTTTATTAAAATCGAACGCGCTCCGTTACCAACCTGGTTTTATTGACCAAAAAACCGAAAAATCATGGTTTTTGGCCCAGAAGACAAAGAGGTATCGGTTTGAAAATAATTCCATCGGATTTATCCTGTTCTTTTACGTCAGATTCACTGTTTAGTAAAACAAAATAAAAAATAATACGCGCGAGAGCGATTCAAACCATATTTTCTTAACATTTCGGGCTGCACTGCTGTGCGCACCTCTGCGGTCCCTAAAAATGGGGAAACACAAATTGGTCGACAAGAAATTTTTAAAACAGTTAAAGAAATTTTAAGCAAAACCAAAAAACCGAGTATTGAATGGTTTATAAACGGTTTTTTTGGCTTTAAAACTTGTGTTACAAAGATATGAAGTTTTCTTCAATTCCAATCTTTGTCAGCGTAAAGAATACTCATGCACTGAATTTAATTTTGGTGATGTTTGACACAAGTTACAGTAATCAGGGGTCATCACCTATCGTAACCCGGGCCAAAAAATCGATAATGACCCAAAAGTCTCAAAATCCAATGCTTAGCCCAAATAATGACACGCGTTGCGCTACGCGATGGTTTGGTTTCTCCCTTTCTTCATATCTTCTCGAAACTTTGATTTTCAGGTTTAATTCTTCGCCTGCTTCGAGACAAAGAGAGAGGTTATTGAAGAGGACCAAGAGAAATAGAAAAATAGAACTGAAAATAAATATTTCAACATTTTCCGTAATATTGTCGCTTTGCTGAGTTTGTTCTCAAGCATACCTGATTATTTTGTTTTTCTGTTGTCTAATTTTATTTTCAGAGTCGAGTCTTTCTGATGAGGATGAGGGATTTTGGAGCCGAGCGACACTATTTCAACTTTTCACTTTCTCTTTAAATTCACCAACTCATTTTCCCTGTATCTCTCCGATTTCCCCGCTCTTTTCGACCGTCTCAAATGTATGATGGCAAAGCTTACGGCTGCTTGGAGAAAATGACCTTTAGAGACGATCGGATATTCTCTTTGTCCTGATCCGGATGTTATAAACACGCTGATTTGCCATCAACAGTCAGCCGCCGCTCATTGTTTATCTTACAGTACTTTCTGGAAGCCGCCGGCGCGAAGGGGGCGGAGTCACGCGGGGGCAAAGCGGCAGCTCTCGCGATAAATTCCGAGGCCGCTTTTGGCCCATTCGCTTTCTCTATTCGATCCCTTATGGGGGTATTAATCGATTGAGTTCATGCTCTTCAATCGTTGACTGCTTCGGGAACAGTTCCTCAATCATCGTTTGCCTCACTCACCCTCTCTTCTCTCTGTGAAATGTGTCTCTCTCAACGGTCATACGTTTTTTCGGCGTCGGACCTCTTCGTCACCTTTATTTTCGCGATTCGGTTGGCGCCCCCCTCGGTGTGATCACATAGAGGGAATCGATACTATTTGGCGCGCAAATCTATTTTCAGCGCGCCCTTCGTTTCCTATGCTGCTTCAAAGGCAGTCGATTGCACTCTACCGCTTTCCCTCTCTGTCTCTCCGTCTTTCTGTCTCTCTGTCTAACTTTATTTCCAGGATGTGGTTCTCTCGTCTCTTTCCTGTTTTCCAGCCTTTTTTGACTTTTTTACCCACTCCCTCTTCATTCTCCTTCTTCTTAGCTATTAATTCATCTATTTTGGCGAAGTTTTTTAAGCCCTTTGTCACCAGAATCACTTCTTCAGCGAAAATTTCACATCCTCTTACTTACATTTCATGGAAAATATCATTCCGGCAATCTGTTTTAAGCGTTCACTTCGTTTCATATGTTTTTCGAATACAGT
The DNA here is from genome assembly GCA_964057215.1 of Oscheius myriophilus. Classification (NCBI taxonomy): domain Eukaryota; kingdom Metazoa; phylum Nematoda; class Chromadorea; order Rhabditida; family Rhabditidae; genus Oscheius; species Oscheius myriophilus. Next base: position 18,844,350 of record OZ059904.1, on the reverse strand, counting down.
CGATTGCAGTCTTTCTCTCTCTCTCTCTCTCTCTCTCTCTCTCTCCCTCTCTCCCTCTCTCCCTCTCTCTCTCTCTCTCTCTCTCTCCCTCTCTCCCTCTCTCCCTCTCTCTCTCTCTCTCGAAATTCCATCACCAAACGATGTTACGAACAGCTAGATCGTTATTTATAACTGCTTATTTCACCTTAATTTCTCGAAGCCGCAAGCTCCAAGATGCGGAGTCCGAAGTTCAATGTCAGCGGCAGTGCCAGCCACCATTTCTCAGACAGCACTTGACCTTTTCGCAACTTCGGGCTTTTGGGGCGCACAAATCCAACGATAATGTCAACCGCTATTTGCCATTCAGTTGATTCAGACGAGTTTTTCTAATGAAGAAAGATTCGAAACCATTTTTTCAGCGTTTTTGAACAAAAAATAGATTGATCTTATGAGCGCCAATTTTCACACGCTGTGGCAATAATGTTTATTATTTGAACTGTGCAATTTGGCTTTCTGGGCTTTCTGAATTTCCAGTTAGCTCTTAAAGGGACCGTCAGGGGCCTGTTCTGATTGGAAATGGGAAGTATCTTGAAGCGCTCGTAAGAGACCTTTTCCAAATCGCATGCTAATGAAGACTTGGCAAGCATTTTGCGCACGGCCGTTGGCTGGAGCGGTGTTGGGGGAAATGATTTCAGTTGAAATGACTCGATTAGCATACCATTCATTTCCAATCCGAAAAGGCCCCTGACGGTGCGTTTAAACGAGAGATTCCAATTGAAATGATTTTTTCGAATACCGTCAGATTTCGTTAGCATATAGCTGTCGCCAAACGACCGTCGGCTATTAAAAGCCGCTTTTTCCCTGCGTCTGCGCTGCTCGCACACTATTTCCGCCAGAGTATCACACGACTGCTGCATTAAGGCCGTTTTTGGCAGGATGCTCGTTTGGCGACAGCTATAAGATTCTGAAAGGTCCCTGACGAGTCATTTAATTGTTTATACTTGCTCTTTCATCTCTCGGCGGTTCGGTGACTTTGAAGGGGTCGCCGACGATGATCCCACGTTTTTTCCGCCGTCGGAGCTCTTCGTCACCCCTGTTTTCGCAATTCCCTTGGCGCCCCTTCCTCGCTCCGATCTGCGCGAGGGAATCGATACTGTTTGGCCCACGAGTCTGAGTTCAGCGCGGTCTGAATTTCGAACACGTTCTGAATCCTTTTCGAGGACGTGAATGAATTTAATTTACAGTTCATATAGTAGCAATCCCATCTTTTTAAGGACATGGTAGATATTAAACCCACAATTCTCCATTTTCATCACAGCTAGGTTCAGAGTCTCCAAAATTGACCGGCCTTCCCGAGAGTTTGTTTTAAAACTAAACGTTTTACGTTTTACAGAAGGGGCTGTTGAGCCCTTTTTCCATCCCATACTTCACCTTTCTACGATATCCGCATTATTTCTCTGCCCTCGCTCGGCCCGCGGCCTGCGGCCTGAGGTCAACTTTTCCAAATCCTGACAAAAAAGTTTTTCTCCAACTTTGTGCAGGAATGGCGTCTCTGTCATACCTAATGCGTGAAACAACTAAGACAAAAATGTTTGCCTTCGGGGGATCGAACTGGGGTACCTACGGAATGCCAGTCTGACCTCTTAGCCACTTGGCCATGAAAAACATTCGAAATTTATATAAAATAGTTCGAATCCTCCAGTATGTTTTGCACACTTAGAACTATGTTTTGCAACAAATGGAACTTATACATAATGACTTTGAAAAGAGTTACATTTAAAAAGGTTTTCAAAAATACTTAGGCCGACCATTAGTCAAAAATTCCATGGGCCGGCCTGCTAATCAGCCAACCACGGCTGTTTACGCGAGTGTCAAAGGTCACTCAGGTCATTTGAAACTCGATCGCGTAACAGACACCCTTTTGATCGCATTTTTCGAATGCGCAATTATTAATTTTCCAAGTCACGTTTCACCTCCCAAAACGATTTCCACTTTTTCTTATGCCAGTATCCATTTTCTGTTTTTCTGCTCAGCCATGCCTTTTTTCCATTTTTTTTGTATTTGTTCACTATCACTTTTGATTCGACCATAAAATGTTCTTTTTAGGGCATATATCCCTCTCTATTATCCCTAAGAAGAATGGATTTTCAATAAAATTTTTATTTCGAAAGAATATTGCTATGAAGACGGCCGTGACTCAATCAGGTAAGAGAAATTTCTCGGGATTTAGGGTCAAGCATATTCAACGTTGTCCGACAGAACCCATATTTAGTGTTTAAGTTAGCTAGGACTCCTAGAAAAAAAGACAAATAAAATCGATTATCGATTTTTTTTTAAAATTAGGTGTTACATTCCTCGGTTCGGGTATTTTTGAAAACTCTACCACCTATTTTGAAAAAGTTGTGTCGCTTTATTGTCATTGAAAATCAGTTTGTGATGGTTTGCCAAAATCGAGCTATCCAACTATATCGCTTCGCGTGCTCTTTTTTTTGTTGCAAATTATGAGTTCCACCGCAATATTTCATATGTTTTTCGGGCGTTTCTAAAAAAGGAAACGGCTCGCCGCCCAGTGCAAATCGTTGACATTTTTAAAATGAGCTACTGTTTAACATCGAGCAGCAATTGGCTTTCCCCATAGTGGCTTTCCCCATAAATGACGGGCCGGCCCGCGGGCCGAAGCGAGCCGGGCCGCGCCGGGCCAAAACGGGCCGGGCCGAGAAAAGTGTCGACCCAGCCCGGCCCGTTTCGGAGCGGTTTGTAAACTTGTCAAATTAAAAATTCTTTAAATCGTTATTTTAGCTTACGTCAGTTTTTTTAAACCCCGAAAACACTTTCATTATTACACATTTAAATTAATTTTTAGTAAGCAAAAATAAAGTGTCCCGACCGGCATCGAACCTTGCGGGGGACAGTTTGACTGGGTGGTCCGAGTGGACGAGCCGAAGCGGGCCGGGCCGGGACAAGACGGGCCGGGCCGGACCGGGCGGGCGGAGCCGGGCCGAGGATTTTTTTTCAAGTCGGCCCGGCCCGTGAGAACTATGGCTTTTCCGACTCAAGGAATTTGCGTATTTTGCACATTTTTCATGTTGAAAACTATGGACCGCAGAGGCCTATCCCATGCGGGCATTCCAAAATGTTAAGAAAATATGGTGTTCTCATTTTATCAAATTTGGGGATGTTACAGTACCTTTGGGACTAAATACAGTACTCCTATTCAAAAAGCAATAATCAATTTTCGCTTTTCTTTTTCATATTCGTGGGTCCTAGCTTGCATCTATACAAAATTAGGCCCTTCTGGGACCACTTTGAATTCATATGTCCATTACGAACATGGTCATTACCGATCATCTCAGACATCGCATACCAGTGTTCCACTCTCAAGGTCAATATTTTCATATATATTCTTTTTTTCAGGTCGTTGTTGAAGTTTGATATCAGAACTATGCTTCTGGAATGGATCAGGTTATGCCGGGACGAGCTGGACAAATTAGTTTGGATTGATGTATCTCTCACAACCTTCTTCATTTAGTAAGTTGTTTACGGTTTTTTTAATACTTGAGTTTTACAGCTACAAGTACCTGTTCGAGTACGTGGATCTTTGTAGTTTTACGGGCTGCTAAAATGGAGAGGAAACTTCACCCAGTAAGAGCTTTCTTAGGTTGTCCTTAACTATTTACAGGAACCTCCGGCATGCTATCACCGAGTCTTAAAAGGAGATATCGAATTTTGGGTGATTTGGGCGGCTACAAGCGTATCTTCCCCTTGATTACCATCCAAAAAGGTTCGTTTTGTGTCTTTTTTAACAAGAAAAAAAAGTCTTTTCAAAAAATGGCGACACTTATAAGTTTTCGAGCGAGCCCGGCAACTGGTTTTCTTTAAAACTGATAAAGGGGGTGGCTGATCAGAGGACCGGGAAAATTTGAGTAAGGGCCGGCCCGAGTAAAAATCTCTTTTTAAATGTAACTATTTTTAAAGTCTATATTTTTCAGTTCTTTTTGTTGCAAAACACAGTACAAATTGTGCAAAACATACTGTGTTAAAGAGGATTCGAACTACCCTATATAAATTTTGTATGTTTTTCATAGCCGAGTGGTTAAGAAGTCGGACTGGCAATCCGAAGGTACCCCAGTTCGATCCCCCGCCGAAAAAAACTTTTTTTACCTTATTTGTTTTATACACTAGGTGCGATAAAAACGTAATTCCAACACATAGGTGGTGAAAAACGTTTTTTCTCAATTTTCAGAAATTTTGACTTTGGGCCGCCAGCTCGTCCCATAGCCGAACCTTAAAATGCAGAAATTAGAACGAAGTTTGTAAGTGATGACTGATTAGTTGCATTAAAACAACAAAAACAAAGGAGTTTTGAAAAACAAACGAAGGCAAAAAAACGAAGGAGACCCACTTTGGAAACTTACATTATGCGCCGTGCAGTCACACGTGTGGTAGAGCGCCCGTAAGACTGTCAGTGAAATTCCAACTGTTAAATTGGTGAAAAACTGTATCTTAGATTTGACTTTTTTTGCGTAGGTGGGTAAAAACACTACATAGAATCGAATTATATATCCAGAAAGGTCTTTTTCATAAATGACCGATTGTAATTGATAAAAAAAATAGTTTTTACCATTTTTCGTTATTTTCTTGTTAACATTATTAATTTGCCAAAATTACAATCTTTTTCAAAATAGTATTCGAATGGCCTTTGCAAAAATTTCATTTTCTCAATTTTGAAGGAAATGACGATCAGCGCCCGTCAAATTACAGTAGTCGCGCCTACAGTAACCCATAAGGCCGAAAAACCGGCGTAATCGGTTTTTGTTATGTTCTAGCATCATATTGTAAGCAATCATCACAAGACCAAAAATTTGAATTAACATTTGAACTGGCGTTTGATTGAAATCAGGTTTTTAAAATTTGCTTTATTAGTTTTTCAGGTCGTCCGTGGTCAACCGCCAGAAGCGGAAGAAATCTACCTCAACTTCAGTTAGTTTGGTTAAGATGAAGCTGCTGGACCAAGCTAGAACGATAAAAATAAATATATTTAGTCTTTTGTCATAGTATTCACGCT